>OMLB01030843.1:7645-27829 GCA_900302555.1 Myripristis jacobus | reverse complement strand
CTATATTAATTTAGCTTTATTTCCCTTGTCATTTAATGAATCTTATTATCTTATAATCTTATATGCTCATTTTCCACAGTGTTATTTCTGTTCTCATTTAGATTCTGTTTCCAATCCAATTGTGCCTCTCACTTGTCATCTTGATGCTTTTTTGTTGTGGTTATTTTGTTTGCTTGCTTCTGTTTGGTTTGAGGTATTATTATTTTCTTTTTTTACCTCTGCCAAGGAAGTGAAACCTCTGTCAGGGTTTTAAGTGACCACCCTGGTCTTTTAATCCTCCGTCCTATTTAACAGTCTGTCAGCAGGATAAATCACAAAACACTGGATGGATTTGCATGAAACTTGGAGGGAAGGGCTAACTTTTTGGGCCAATCAGCCTCAAGGGGGCATGGTTATGGGCAGGGCTTAACACAAACAGGGCATCATTTCCAAATGCATTCATGTAACATCACAAAAGAGCAGGAAGCCTGGTCATGGCTCAAGGCAGCACTGACCAACTTTATAGTTAATTGGCCCTTTTCATCCAAATAGCACAGCTGATTGGCTGAAATGTCTGTGTCCTATGACACAATGGCTTAGCACTAACTTTCAGCTGCAACCTGGAAAGTGTCGGCACTCTACTGGATGCCCTCTTATTATTTTATTATTTTCCTTTTCTCACCTGAACAAATGAAAACGTCATCTCCTTACTCTGTTTTTTCACCTACTTTCCACTAAATAAAATGAACCAGATAGACAGATAGACAGCTAGATCGATAGATGGATATAGTGACTCATAGTGTGTGTGTGTGTGTGTGTGTGTGTGTGTGTGTGCGTGTGCGCGCCCGTGTGCAAATCTGTTGTAGCCAGGAAGGTTAGAGGCTCCTGGCTGTATTTGCTGACCAACAGAAACGATATTGATTATTATATGATGTTTCACACACCATTGCCTTTCCTCAGTTTCTGTCCTCTCCAAGCTCACTGAACAGAGCTCCAAAATTTACTGTCCCAGTGATGTCGGGGTCTCGCTGATGATATCAAATCATACTCAGGCTGACAGTAAGACAGGCTTTGAGGTGAGAGAATTTCATTCAAAGTCATTCTTAGTGGCCACTGGTTCAGTCCGAAACAGAGAGTGAGTGGATTTACACCTGCAGGATCCATCACTTATATGTTTATTTGCTCTAAGACCATATTTCAATGGTTACCACCTTGTATTTCCCCAGCTCAGTATATAATTGTAATCAAATAAATGCCTTGAAAGAGACTAAAGACAGGCAGATACAGGACAACATGGATCTGAAAACCCTGTCCTGGCCAAATTGACTATACCACCAAACTACAGCACACGGAGGTTCAGCTCACCCGGGACATGTGGCAATATTGGTATAGCAGCTGTTTCCCAAATGTTCAGTGACATTTCTTCTTTTGTTTGTTTTATGTGCCGGTAAATAAGGGAAAAAGTAGGCCTTGGAAATGAATGACAGCTGTGGACAGTGCTGAAATAACAGTGACACAGACCAGTTGTTGCAGTGAAGAGTGCCAGTGGCTTCAGATACAGGAAGGTGGTTGTGCTGAGCAGCTGTGTGCTCCCCCCAGGCTGTGTCAGGGCAGCTCGTTGCTACTCAATGTTCCTGGTCAAATTAGGGAGAAAAAAATGATGAATTTAAAAAAAAAAAAAAAAGAAGAGTTAACTGAATCCCTTGCTTCTCCTGTAGCTTTCACAAGGCGGAAGTTTCATTTTTAATAGATTTTTTTTTTCAGTGGGAATTGCTGTTCATTGACCCCCCTCCTCTTATTATGTAAAGCCTCAGTTTTCCAAGATTTTACAGTGATTTCTGTTCAGTCTTATGGAATTGAAGAAATAGATCCAGCGCAATTACGGTGGTTTTCACAAGCATGGATTATGGCCGCTCCTGCTTTAATGAGCTGCTTTAAATGGATAATCCTCACAGAGAGATAGAATTCACTATACTACTAATCAATGTGTGTATCACTTTGTTATGGTATCGTGATGATCAGTCGGCTAAGGCTCCTCTTGCCATTAGTTCATTAAGTCAGGTTTAAAACCAGCTAGACATTTTTTAGCATTTCATTTTGTTTTTCTTACACCATATAAATCTTTAAATGATCGTTTTGAAAATAAAATTGCCCACTGCACAATTTCATCTCGCAATATATGAGGCTTTAAGTGAATATTGCTGCATGTTGTGCCCACGCTCTGCCAATGTGTCAAGTCCCAATGTGTAACGCTTCAGTCGGGGTAGACTCATTGCAATTTGTTTTCAGTATCATGTAATGGATTTTAAAGGGCAGATCCAGCACCATAAGGGTTGTTTTCATAGACATAGATTGAGTTTCTCGTGGTCTATTAAGCTGCTTTATGGACATCTCTGTTGAGGGGAATTTAAAGGCACATTTGGCTGCTTTTACACGGAGATGGAGACAAAAAATTAACACTTTGAGGCTCAGATCTGATCATGACTGTATACGCACAAAACTATGAGATTCTACATGAGTGTGTGCTCAGACAGTTTCACAACAGATAGAGAGTTGGGTAATGGTCTGAGTGATGGATGAGGATTCAGTGGATGGATGATGGATGATGAATGAGGGATGAAGAATGGGCAGATGGATGTACAAATGGATGATGGATGATGAATTCTCTTAAGACTTACTGAACACAGAAGGATCAGTGGTGTACTGTTAACCTCTCAGCGGCTTAATAAGGCAAACCACCTGAAAGCTATACCTGTTAAAATGGACCAAATTATATTCAATTTGTAATCTAAAATAAATTCACAACAGAGGAAAATACAAATTATTCTCTAAACTGTTTAGAGGCCAGAACAACCTACAATCTAGTTTCACTACCACCATGTTACTTTTTCCTTTATGCTGTTGCAGACAGTCTTATTGGCACCCTAGTGCTCACACACACACACACACACACACACACACACACACACACTCATGTGACGTGACTGTTCTTTCTTGTTTTCTTTCACTATCTCCTTTGCCGTTCTGTAAAGATTTTTTGTAATGAACCTGTTAAAAATGGCTCAAATAAATAAACTTGACTTGTCTTGACATAAAAAACACATATTGGGTGTTTGGGTCGTCTTATGTTTATCTTGTTAGACTTACACTAGACTCTACCCTCTCAGGACTTGCCATTTTATCCCTAGTATCCATTTACGTCCATGTAATGTGTGCAAAGGATTGCGTTTCTGTCTTTGTTTTATTGATTCTCTGCAAAGTGTGTCTGCCCATGGGGTGCTAATAAAGTTTAGTACTATCCCTCCAGTCCCAAGCCAAAGTACTCAAACTTCCAATACCTTTGACTGTATTAATTCCTTACTAAGCCCCCTCTCTCTTTCAGCCTGTCTGTCTGTGTCTGTCCCTCCCTCCTGTGTCCTGCTTGTCTCTGCTCGGCTGGTAAACAGCTAATTGGTTCAGGAGGATTTGAGTAAAACAATTGGACCTGACATATTCGAAATTCAACAGCGCTCTGCTTGGTCTCCCCGTCCCCAAAGGGCAGATCTTACAGTCGCCGTCTGCACCTTCAGAGAGATTGTCAGCCTGTCAGATTGAAAGACAGACAAGGTCAACAGACAGAGCTTCAGTTCTGTGTGAGCACTGATTACACGGCAATGTTTGTGTGTGTGTTTTGAACGATTGTCAGTGTGTGCTTCATACAAGAGTGTGTTTCTTTGTTCTTAATGAAGGACGAGTGACTGCAGAAAGTGACTGGGCTCCAATTAAACGCACCCCTGCCCCACCACCCATCATCCATCTCACCAATCAGAAGCTGACGTTTTGAGCTTGAGGTCCACAGGATTAGGACAGGAAATCCTCTCTCTCTCTTTTTTCTCTCCTTCTCTTCCTCTTTATTTGTGTGCACAAATGAGTACATGTTTTTGTGCTCTTATCTTTGTGAGCATGAAATCTTTTTGTCAGTAGCCACTCTGAAAATCGACAAGTGTAGGGTTTAACAGTTTGGGTTACAGGCATCATTAGGTTAATTTTTGACCAAGTAGCACTACGGTCTGTTCAAGGTAAGAAAATGTAAGACAGCTGAACGTGTCTGATGTCACTGAAGGATCAGCCATGCTGGAGTGTGATGGAGATATGTAAATCTGTTTTGTTCCAGTGATGGGAAGCCAGAGGCAGTCAATTTGAGGCCAGAGGGGTTAACGTTTCTGCGTCCTCTGCTCTTGTTTGTCAGTGCAAATTAACACACTGTCTTCCAATTTAACAGCGGCGTGAAATGCTGTTGGCATGCACCATAAGGCCCCTGTTCCCCTGTACATTTGTCAATCTTATCATGTACATCTCATGTTATGAGACACCAAAAAATTACAGACGCAAACAACTACAAATGTTCTTGCGATACACAACGAACATAATCCATGGAGACCACACATAATTTTAGGAGACCACACCCTAGCCTGTCCATACTGGGACTTATTCCTTTCACTTTGAATTCACTTAATTCAAAACAGAAACTTTAAACAGCACTTCACATAGCAACACTGGTGCCATCATTCACAGCAGTTTCTTGATTGACTGGGCATTACAACCTAATGTGAGATTTGCTTTTAGTGTGGGATTGATTAATCCAACCTGAATGTACTACCTGGACTGCACAGTGGACCACACTGTTGGGTCGTGGAAAGACTAAAAGACGGAAATAATCCTTTTCCTGTCCATGTTATTAAAAATCAGTGAAACTGCCTGCCAAATTTCACTGTAATTTAAGAAATATAATCTGTAGTTTTATTTCAGCATGCATGCCTGTTGATATAACCATTTTATTAATGCTGACTGATTGTAGTTTATGGAATTTAAGAAAGTGTCTTTTGTAATGTCATGGATCTAGTGACAGGGAGAGGGGGAAGTGAGTCGACAAGTCAGGGAAAAAAGTATCTAAAGCACGTTTTGAACACTAACTGTTCATTTGTGTATCTGTGACACATGAAACATGACAAACTCTGGTCAAATCTGCATCCACAATTTTTTTTTCGTAATGGGTACATAATGTAAATCGTTTTCCAGTGCTTTTGTCATATTTGTTAATTTTACCTCATTTTGAAACCAACACTGTGAGTCCCAGTCAAGAAGAGGATGCCAATTCTGTTATAGTTTAGGATAGTTAGTGCACATCTCTTGATTTGGTTTGTCTGTTGGTTGTGATCGACAGGAAGCAAATCCTAACATAACTGCAGAAAAAGTCAGAAATGTAATTTGGAAAGAGAGCAAATCCGAGGCAGAAACTGGAAGTAAAATGCCTGCTCTCATCTCGTTTCTTCAGGGTTTCCAAGCCCACCATTTCATTACCATGAAATGGTGAATAGATGTTATTTCAAAATTTTTGCTTTCCAGCCTGATGCTACCTTTCTGATTTTTATCAGACTTTTTATCCAGATGAGGAATGTTGGGTTTCTGTCTCTGCCTCCACCTGGCCTGTGGAAAATATTTCACCACAGAAAGAGTGAAGGTGAAACATGAATGATCAGCAAAATATGGAGAGATGAAGTTTCAGTCCCACTATTGATGCGAGTTGTACAAATTTTAAATATGCTTTCCTGTTATAATTAAGATGGACAGCTGTAAAATATCTCAGCAGGCTGCACTGCATTTTAGGGTGTCACAATTTATATTAAAAGCATGCATGGAAAATGTGCATAACAGGCAAACACTCAAATCTCCATTGAATGGTCCTTTAAGTAAGCTGAATCAATATGACACAGCCATTAAAACCTGGGGATGTTTTTGTCAAAGCACTAGGACTGTGACTAAATTTAGAGGTAGCGTGATAATTCACATGGGCACTGCAGAATGAAATTAGAGGGTATGAAATGCTTGAACCGCCATGGCCCCATTAGCAAGCACCAACTCATCATGAGAAAGTGCGATCATAAAGGAGCATTCGTGCCCCCATCCAGCTGCTTTCTATCAAATTACATGGAGAACAGACTGACAATAGGTTGTTGATCCAATGATTCATATGTGCTACCTGTCTGCATTATGATGACTGATCAAACCCACACTGTAATAGCCCTGCTGTTTGGTTTCTATGTGTGAATGAATGCACTGAGTGTGTATGTGTATGTGTGTTTGTGCATGTGTTTGTTTGTATGGATAAGTGTGCTGTGCGTACTGTTCCTACCAAGGTAATTCAGAGTTTGTTTGTGTGTTTATGTCTAACCCTATCTGTGTGTGTGTGTGTGTGTGTGTGTGTGTGTGTCCACTTATGTCACTGAGATCAGCTAATACAGGTATCACCCTGATGTCTCCGGTTACAGCAGTATGACATATGGCAGAGGAGAGTTATGTGAATGTTCACAGGCACTAAGACATGACAGACGTTGTCAAGCAACATGTATGTTATGCATCACTTTCATGTTTCCCAGCACAGGTTCACAGACAGTTAGTAGCCTATATTGCATGAAACAATGAGGCAGGTGTCATTTTTTTTCCATTTACCATCGTAAAAAAAATGTTAAAAATGATACTTGAAATAATAATAAAAATAATAATGCGAATTATAATAAATAATAAATTGTCCAAAAGAAATAAACATCACTAAACAAGTTACCAAGCAACCTAACAAAAACAATGGTAATGAACGACAGCAATACAACGCCTGTTAAACCTATATATTTCAGAAAATGTCTTGTAACGACACAAAGCAAACTATACGTAAATTTAGTGACTAATCGCATATTTAATGACTGTTCATGTCTTGGATTTATTGTGTTACTTACAATACTGCACACCCACCACAAAGTGACAAAGTGGAAGTGTGTGTTCAGGTCACTTCTACCCGGTGCCAGAGCAGCTGCTTTGCAGATGAAATGCACAGCCAACAAAATGGATTAACTGGAGTCCTCTTTTGAACATTGCCATTCTGCACTCGCTACATGGATATAATATACACTGCCATATTCACTGTAATATGTGTAGGTTCTGATAAACCTGATCCTCCTTTACCATCTACCATTTACCATTGACCACTGAGACTTGCCATTGCATTAATAATGCACCTGTCTCTTTCTCTGAATAAACTGGAAACAGCACATACATCTCTGTCTCTCGCTCTGTCTCTGTCTCCCTGCAGCTGCTCTCCCAGGTGTCACCCCTTCATTTCCTCTCACCAGGCCATCTTTTGACTGCTGTGTCTTTGTCACCTCTTTATTGGCACGATGCTGCCCCAGGGGAGTTCTCACACACACACACACATATATACAGATTCAGGCACAGAAACACCCACTCACAAATACACATCTCTCTCCCTCCCTGTGGGATACGAACGATATGGCCAGTGCCAACAGGTTAATCAATTGTACAGAGAGAGAGAGAGAGAGAGAGAGAGACAGGTACATAGAAAGAGTCACTAAGTGGTCTTGTCCTCTCCGTGTTATTTCATTATCCATGTGATGATGGATCGCAGAGAGTCCAAACCCACAGAGACCGAGCTACACTGTATTTAAGGAGAATTTGTTTCCAGTTGGAGGTACAGACTAGTCTAGTGTTGCTACCAGTCTCTCTTATACCTATGGTATTTCAATGTTATGAGTTCTTTACATTTTTATAGTTTGTTGACAGCGGACACAGACAGTACAGCCAAAAAACAGCGCAATGCGCCTCACTTAATTATGATATCTATATAGTTTAGATGGGAATATGTAAGTGAGGAACAAATGTGTCCTTCTGATGCTTAACCCTGGCTCCTCTGTGTATGCATCAGTGCAGCTGTGGGTCCGCTGAAAAATGGACATTATTAGGAATCCTTAACAGTTGTAGGCACCGCAGTTAAATTCATCTGATGGAGAAAAAAAGGCAAAGGTGCATGCAATGACACAGTGAAGTGTGTATGCAGTCCACAGAGCGGACTGTTCCCGGCAAAATGACAGAGGTCATATCATCTGCATCACTTTCATATTCAAGTAAGCCATAAATATATCTTAAGAGTGTATCCTATGTTGGTGTTATGTCATGTCATGTTATGTTATGTTATCTTTGTTGCCTTACAGTCCTTTGTCTGTTCTCTGTCCTGTTTCATTGCACACATGTATGTGTACAATGTATGTGTGTTTGTGTGTGTGTGTGTGTGTGTGTAAACATATGCTACCTCTCACCACACTGTGCTTCCAACACATTTTCTTCATTCAGCCAACAAAACTGTTTTATTTCCTGTTAGTGACAGACTGCCTCAGGCTTGTAATATAACTGTCACAGCTACATAGGAGGAAAGAGGAGAGGAGAGGAGATAAATGTGGATGAAAAAACATGAGGGGTGAGGTGAAAAGCAAAGGGAAGAGTACAGGAGATCGAGAAGCGAAACCATGTTTAAATTTTATCACTTTGAATACTGCAACCCCCGTTCCTCCACTCTCTGGCTCTCTAACTCTTTCACCTTCTTTGGTCTATCTGTCTGCTCCTGATCACTTTCTTTACCTGTTTAACTGTGTGCTCCTAACCGTGTGATCATTGTAGGTACTGGGATGCTTGGTGCCTGCCCACAGTGCACTGCATGTCATTTCACTGTCAAGGCTTTCTGTGATGTGAGGACTGGAGATAGTCCCTGATGGCTAATGTTGGAGTAGAGAGCCTTAAGTTTGAACATACTGTGACCTCTCATTGATTTTTCATTGAGAAGGCATTAACCTGGGTCACAGAGGGAGAGGTCGCAGGCGGGTTGGCAGGCAGGTGGGTACTGTATATGCTGTGTCCAGTCTAAGATCAATAATGTGATTCTTTATATAGCATACAGCAGGCATTAGTGAACAAAGGCCAGCCAAAAAGTTTCTCCTAAGTAATTCAAAATCTATCCTCGATAAAAGGGGAGCAGGGATGCTGGCACTCATCTACACCTTTCATTGATTGCCATTAAGTTAAGACCGGTCTTAGATTGACTTTCCAGACACACCTTAACTCTAAGGTTGACTAGATTGACTCCTTCAGAGACGGTGAACTGATCCAGACCCCTGCATGTGGAACCATGTTTGCCCTCCCTGTCCTTGGATCAAACCACTGCAGAGCCTTCCTCCATACTTAAAGTCGCTTTTCTTCAGTCATGCACTCCACTGATGTGAGCCTGAGCTCAGACTGTCAAGTGCCCATTACTTCTAAAATATGGGGGGCTACAGGGAGTGGATTCTCTTCCTTACTAAGTAATAGTAATATTTGGCAAGTGCATTCATACTTCCCAAGGAAGATTCCTTTTGATTCTGCTGACCCTGTTGCCCTTCTGTAATGCCACCCTATATCCCAAAATGTCCAATTTGATTTCTCAAAATCTTTTGGGAGGATTGTCATGAAATTTGGAAAGCACATTCATGCTCCATAGTAAATAAACCCTGTTAACTCTGGTGACCTCATGACCTCTCCTATAGAGCCACCCTCAGGCCAAAATGTACAAGACAGCAGGACACCAGCGACAGAGGGCCCATTCTAGTTTTCCCTGTGGAAATATGATCAGGAAAAAAACTTGCAAAGGTGGAGTAGAAATTAACACACCAATAAGTGACATTTATGCGCTCTGACAACATTCACAAGTTAGGTTTCCATAGCTACCTGTGTTAGCTTTGGCAGATTAACAGTGACACAAGTCATTAGCCCAAAGGACAACTGAACATAAACAGCATCCCTAACCTCACACCTTGTCTCATCTCAAAGATTAGATACAAATTATGTATCACATGTCATATCTTATTGCAAACAAAACCCTTATATCACCGTTGCTGCACTGAAGTCACATGAGACAAACTTTTGCACTTACACTTATGTTCTGACTCTTTTTTTCAGTAGGTGATGTTTTCAGACAAAACACATTTTGTTCCTGTTATGTTAGACAAAATTAGCCCATCCCAGAGAGGCATCCCACCACTCCATTTTACAATTTGGAACACTTGTCAAACATTTTGAAACGTTTCCGCAAACATTTAATAACATTTCAGAGTGAACATTTCTTGTAATGACTGCTACATTTTCTCATATTTAACTGTCTCGGAAAATTTTTGTCATTACTTTAATCGCACACACAAATACTTGCACGTACACACACACACACACTCACACTCACACACAAACACACACACACACACACACACACACAGAGGCCTGTTTTTATGGCCCAGAGAGGAACATTAGTATTGATGAAAGGATCTATTAGGAAGAGCAGTCGGATGCAGTCTCGTGTTATTTCCCTGGAGAAACGCGTTCTTCAGACACATCAGTGAGCAAATTACAACACAACACCGACACCTAGGCCATCGCTACCACTCTTAATTATTTATTTAAATTCAGATGTCATCACTTACAGATTTAATCGCCATTAAAGCCTGATAAGTATTTGTAATCTAGGTTGAGACATGCTAAGACACGAGAACCCTCAGTTAGTTGGGCAGGTTTCACTGCAAATACAGAAATACAGAGAGCAAGGACACTAACTTTATTTCCCTTGAGAAAGCCCGCTCCACAGATGCCGTTACTAATAACTTGCAATTGTACACAGTGTAAATTGTAGCTCACAACTGTAATAATCAGTTAAGGGGATCCTGTTTAATGGGGAAGGGATGTAGTGTGGCCATTAGAGTAATTCAGATCACTAGAAATATTGCTCTTTTATCATCCTGTAATGAGCCTTTAGAAAACAGCACAGGAAATAGTTTAGCCAGTTACATGTGTGTGGCATGATGTTCGGCACTCATGTTGATAATAAACTGAACTGGAGAAGACAATAATAATGCTGTCAGGCAAACTCAGCTTAAGTGATTCTTCTTGCAAAATCTTTGATTATTTCATATGAACAGGAGACTTTCATTTTACTTTATTTTATTTTTTGGCTGTTATTGTGGCTATAGTGTGCCATTTTTATGGTTTGGTGGACTAGGGGAAAAGCATTATGGTTGATTTTAAAAACAGTTAGCTGGCAGGATTATTAGTTTATTTGTTATTTTCAAGTTTAAGAAGATCAAAAACTTTGTTTTTTTTTCATCTTAGGCCACATGAAAATACTAAGAGAACAACTGGGATCAACTGTAACCATACAGAATAGTTACTTACAGTCTTTCCATAGCCGCCTGTGTTCGCTTTGGCAATGGATTAGTGTAAGGTTAGAATGAAGGTGTGTGTGAGATATTTTTATAAGCCATTGTTGTAAAATTTATTATGTGCATCAATTTATTTATGTGCACATATTTATGCATTTCTTTCTGTATAGCACACTGAGTTTGTTTTTCCCTGAAACGTGTTACATAAATAAAGTTGATTCAACTTGACTTTTATTCCTATTCAGAGCCACAGGAGGCTGCAGCCTAACCCTGCATCCAGTAAGCGGAGCACAAGAGGAGTACATCTTTAATATAATGTCTCTTTTTAACAAAGGCCTGAATATTGGACTGGTTGCAGCATTTGGACTTATTTCCTGCGATCGCAGAGTCTCATTTCCTACTGTATACTGTCACAGCACATAGAGATTTACATAGGGTGGTACCATCTTGGTTACCAGTGCTGTGCCTGAAACCAGAAATACTTTATTGATGCCCGAAGGGAAATTGGGTTATTGTTGAAAAGGAAAAATAGAGTGCATAGAGTAGTGTCAAAAATGAGTTTGCCAGCTCTTCATGCTAATCCTGAAATCTATAAGGCTTTTCTGTGAGGCCATCAGCTGCAGACCAAAAAAGCCTTTCTAGAGGCTTGTGTAGCTCTTTACAAACCCTCTGCAGACAGGTGAGGGCCCGGATTCTCATATAACACAATGCTAGAGATGTAAGGGGTAATATTTGAAGTTCAAGTAACCATGTAAAGGTAATCAACATCAAACCATGAAAGAACAATCACAATTAGTAAGAGATGTTTTTGCGTGTGATCTGATTGGTGCAAGTGAGGAGATACAAGGAAGGACAGTGAACAAAGTGTCCAAATACACATCAGTGCTGATCCTCTCAAATCTGCCCCTTTACAAACGCACTCTCATTTTAGTCTCGTTTCTTTTTAACACACCCCCATGTCCCCTCTCTACCACAATGCCTTGTGGGATACCATCCATGTACCAGGGCCACGCCCTCCACGCACTTTCCCTCTCGGAGTAACAATATGCAGCACAAAAATAACCCCAGACACTGCTTGAAATGGGAACACCCTCTCCCCGTTTTTCCCCTCTCTTACATTTTTTTAAAAATTTGCTGTTCACATTTGTTTTTCGTTATTCACCTTTATCTGGTACAAATTGTTTAATATTAGTATTTTAAAATTTTTGTTTGTATTTATAGATTACTGCTATTGTTATTATCATCCCTGTCCCCTGCCCTCATATTTTTTTCTCTCATGCTCTGACGGTCCTCTGCCCCTCTCCACATGTCCAACAATGACAGTACAAGCCAGTTGATTAGAGCAGAAAACGGGCTCTATTGAGTGAAGAGGCCTCTGAGCCACACAACAGGAATGTAGTAATTAACTCAAGTACCATGATTCACCACAGGGGACACAGAACTGAGAGAGAGAGAGAGAGAGAGAGAGAGAAAGAGAAAGAGAGAGGGAGAGGGAGAGAGGGACAGGTTGTGTGTTAACATGCATATGTTCCCTCTTGCATAAAACGTGCCACTGTGCATGTGTGATACTGCAGGTGATGATGAGGTAACCAACAGTGATGTCATTGCAGAGTGTGGGCCTGTGGGAAATGCCTTCCAGTGGAAGGCTGTCGATGAACAGCCATTTGTTAAAGAGTTAGTGATGAAATACCAGAACATTAAATACCCTATATACACAGGTTTTGTGTTGTTATGATGCAAGCATATATACCTGTAAACAAAGCCTCTTCAATAAAAGGGGCATTTTATTTGTATGTTTGCTGATTTTTACATCAGAATGAAATGTCTATATGGTTTACAACGCCAATGTTGGACATAATTAGTATCATTTTGTTTGCTATTTCAGATTTACCTTCAAAAATGTGTCTAGTTCATTATGGAGGGCTTTTCCTGCTATTATCTAGTCTACTTGCCTTTGTCTTTCTCTGTCTTTCTCTATCTGAAAACTGATGGCCAGCTACCAATGTACCTATCTGGCAAGCTAAAGCTAAGTACTGTGATTTAGCAGCATCCAACAAATAATTAGTAAGAGAGCAGCTGGTTACAGTGTCCGGGGAACTATAGACAGTAGAGTGACCTGGTGAGGTAAAGAAAGGGCTGGTGGATAACAAATAGCATGTAAATTCTCATCTATCGATCAATCGATCTATCTATCCTTTAACCTCATATGTCACGAAGATATACAATATGAGATATATGATCTCATGGCTCACATAGGTCTGTCATGCGAGTTTCTACCCACTTCCGTCTTGCGCTTGTTGAAGGCAGTCAGGTAGTTTACAACGCCACCTCTGCTTATAAAATGGCTTTAGAAATATACAGTGCAATTAATGTAAATTCTATTTGGGTATATGTTTTACATGATATGTGATCTGACATCATGGAAAAAGCAACTGTAAAAAAATTGTGTCACACTAGTACATTTAGTGAAATAATGTGAATACTGTTATGCATCTTCTCCTGAATACACTGCTGGTGGAAAGACTGTGTGTGTGTGTGTGTGTGTGTGTGTGTGTGTGTGTGTGTGCGCGCGCGCGTGCGTGTGAGAGAGAGAGAGAGAGAAGGAGAGAGAGAGACTTCCCATCAGAGGTTAGACAGTTGCCAATGACAGTGTGAGGAATCAGGCTAATGTTAGTGTCATTAACTCATTAACTTACTGAAGTGGGGCTAAAAAGACACCAGGGAAAAGCTCAAATAACCCACTGACACTCTTAACTCATCCTGACACTCTTAACTCATGGCCTCAAGACTGTCCTCCAGATTGTGATGATTTGGTTCATCTAAAACGCAGTCCTGTTTTTGGAAGGTGTACAGTGCTATGGTGACTAGCTGGAGCACTAAGACCTGTGAATTCCATTTCAAACACATCAGAGAAATTCAGCAAGGCGACCGTAAACATGTTGGGCCACATTAATGATGCAGGCACCATGTGGGCCGATCAATACAGTGGGGTCACCTTTGTTTAACCTGTAATTGTAGTGCCTTCCTCAAATTGGTCATTTTAACTCTAAAAAAGACAGAACACAATGGTGACTCAGACCGCTGCATGTGATTAACTGCAGTTAAGCTCCACTTTGATACTTTTATTTTATAACAGACTATAAAAATCATTCTAATCGATCAATTAACAGATGATATAGGCTACTGTTGCGACTGGCTTGGGTCTAAAATGTCACCATTTTACCTTTCTGCAAACCAACAAATACATTTGTCAACATTTATGAACCAAAATTATGTTGCATATCAACAAGTGGAGCCTGTGACGATGTCATGTGACTGGCTGGCTCATGTTAGCTCATTTAGCTGCTATAGCCACTTTTGCTTGCTTCATTTGCTTCGTTAGCTTCTTTAGCCAACAAAACTACGTGGTTAGGGCTAGGAAAAGGTCATGGATAAGGGTAGGAATCTTTTCATTGTTGTGGTTAAGGTTAGAAAAAGGCTAATGTTATGAAATATTAGCTGAGGTTTAATAATAATAGCTAGTTAATATTAGCCCGTTAGCTACTTTAGCAACTTTTGTTTGCTTCATTAGCTTTGTTTGCCACAAAAACTCATTGGTTAAGGTTAGGAAAAGGTTTGTCGTCATGGTTAAGGTTAGGAAAAGCTCATGTTGTACTCAAACCCCAGCCTGCTGAGGTCAAGTCCTGTTGACTGCACCACCTGCCACCTCATCTCCATCTCAATGCAGTGTTTCCACTCTCCGCTTTACACTGTGCCACAAAACATGAAAACACATTATTGGAGCGTATCCTTGGTTTGCAGAAGCATAAAACGCGAGGCTAACATTTTTGTCTGGCGACTGGGCTGAATATTATTTCCTTCTTCTATGCCTGAATGCCAGACGTGACTGAGGATCCCAGGGGCGGCTAATGTTGCTGCACAGTGAAAATGCTCCTCAGAAAAGCTTTCGAGCCCCTGATGTGACCTCGCCAACTGCCATTAGCACTAAACTGAATAATTTCCCACTAATAACCAAATAATTGAAGGATTTTTAGAGGTTTCCGGCAAGTCCTGCATGCAAAGCAGTGTGTCATAATAGGATTAACCACTGACTGAGTCCTGCCAATTAGCAGACACAGCTGTGCAGCCGGTGCGCCACTCGTTCACCAACTGAATATTGGAGTAGGCTTTCAATAATGTGATGGCTTTGGCAAATAATTGGTTCTTAAAATATTGTAGCATGAATGCCGGGGTGAGTTAAAGCGATTTTGTAAGTCTACTTTCCGGCTCATATTCTATGCGTGCCACTCAGCCTTTTTCTGCAAAGCACGATAAACTTCATGCTGTTACCTTTCTTGTTTATTGTACTCCGCTGTAATCAGTGACATTTAAATCACTAGGATCTTCATCTATTAAGTATGACCTTATGGAATGTCCAGTATGTAAATTAATGCTCACTCACTGAAACCTGTTGCATGTGTAATTGGCTGGATCTTTATCCCACAGACACTCATGGAGCTAATAATATCACATATCATTAAGAAAATGGTCACTGAGGAAGATGTTACTATAAAATTACTGCCACATTTCTCCAAACGTTTTGCCCTTTGCAATTAGTCAAATGTAAGATTTTTTAGAAAGAAAATTTTCAGAATGTCAATAAATTGTGAAAGCATGTGGTAAAATGATTGCTGTATTGATAGAATTGACAGGTGCAGTAATTAACTCCCAAAACCTGCCACAAATTATGACCTGAAGTTCAGGCCAAGACTCCAGTGGGATTTTCTGACTCCACAGTATAGTTTCTACAACTTCAGCTTGCAAATATGTTTGGCGACCTCTGTGCTAATGAGTCTCCCTGAAAATGAATAACAACAGCTGCTTTAGATACTCTATCGCTGGTCAGGTTTTGACTTTGAGAACTTTGAGAAATGTTGAAGACAAAGTTGCAGATAGATTGCAGGCAATTTGCTGCCACAAAAAAAAAAAAGTAATTTATTTCCAGGACTCTGGAGCATGAAAATACAATTGCCTGTCATATCTAAACAATTCCTCTGTTTTGGATCAGCTGTGGATGTACAACTGAGAGGTTTAGTGTGATCAAATACAAACATGCAGTAGGGAGACACAGTGTGGGACACATTTTACACAGTCAACATGCATTATTTCAGGAATAATTTATGAATAGAGCATGTTTGTATTAAAGTTATTCAAGCATGTAAGTTGTAACTTATATGCTTGAATAACTTTAACTATTCATCTGCAGCTTCTATCTATCAGATTTTAAAAGAAAGAAAACAGTCTAAGCATGAAGACAGAATTTGACAGGGATATTTTCTATCATCTTGATCTCTCTCTTTGACTTTCTGCTTGTTTTTATACCTCGATCTCTCTCTCTCTCTTTCTATTTCAGTGTTTCCTATCTCTCTCTGCCAGTCTCAGTTTATTCATCTGTCTGCGTCTGTGTGTGTTTGTGATTCAGATGCTCAGACACACAGCAATACATTCAACTAATCCAGAACCCTGGATTAACTTAAACCACCCCAGCTGTGTGTGTGTGTGTGTGTGTGTGTTTGTGTTCCTTTTTTTGCCCAGGTGGTTACCGGGGCTGTACAACCGAAGCAGGAACCTTTGCCTTTTCGTGTATGAATGCATTTCTGAGTGTATGTGTGCACATTTGCGTCCCCAGTTGCGTCAGTACTGTCAGTTTCTGCGCCAGCAACAAGCCCCTCCCACCTCCACAAGCCCCTCCCCCTTCCTGTCTGTCAGTATAAAGGATCCTCCCCTCTCTCACAACCACAGACTGAACGCTGGAGCAAAGCTGTACATCTTCATACCTCACATCTGCTGGGTCACCGCTAACAGCTGAAGGTTAGAATGACAACTCATTTTGCCAGTTTTGTCCTTTGAGTTTTACTTGTTTTTATGTTTTTTGGAACAGGATGAAGTTCATGTGGAGGTGATGGTAGTTCTTTGTGTTGTGTGTGTGTTTTATTTCCAATTATTTATCTGCCGTTTTTTGTCCTATTCTGTTTTATTGCACACATCCAGAAAGACTGTTTGACAGGAAAAGGATATTTTTTAGATTAAGTTTTATTTTCAGATGTTTAATTTGTTTAATGCACCTGTTCAGATTTTTTTGCATTCCATTTTTTCTATTTCAGTTTTAAGAGAGTATATGGAGAATATACATTAAGGGACACACAGCCAAGCATATTTCTATAAGTATGTTTTCTGTGATTTTGAGAATAATTTGTATGAGTGAAAATCAGCCCACCACAGCCGGCTCTGGGTGATCAAAGATTACAGGGAGGAAATAAAAAATTTCCATGAGGAAAGTTTTGCAAAATTTTTACACTGTCTCAGCAAAGTCTCTAAATTTTAAAAGCTTTAGAAAGTTATGTTCCTTCTCCTCCTCATGCATATTCAATTTTGTGTATGCAGTATACAACATATGAGGATATTACTGCAGTTTCCCTGTACACAAATGGCACAGGTGGGATTGTACTGATGAGAACATGAAGAAGAAAAGGAAAACATCGCAAATGAATTGTGGTGCTTCATGTCCAGACTGAAAGTTTTACATTTTTTTTTCATCCCTGTGCAGGAGTGAAGCGAGGAATGGTTATATATTTGCAGACACAATTTTTATCTGAACTTTTTTCTTTCCACATACTGAGGAGAGGAGAGGAGAGGAGGGGAGGGGAGGGGAGAGGAGAGGCTTTTACACCCATTTCAGTGCCACATTATTACCAGCTCTCTGAATAATGAATGAGAAACAATGACCAGCTGCAAAGTGGAATTATATTAGCATAAAGATAATGACTACTTTGATCAGCATTGTGTCCATTTAAAATAAAATAGAAATAAATATATGGCTGTTAAAGAGACTATTGCAGTGATGGGTGACATTCAAATCAGCTGAAACACATCCAGATGCATCTTAGTGGGGAGGAAGATGCATTACTGGAGCGTATTTCTTTCATGTTATAAAAGTATTTAGTGCCTGAGGTTCATCACTTAATATTACAAATTTACCTTGATTTAGGCAGCACTATATTACTGCACCTTATCCAATTTACAGTGCGATTTCTGAGTCTGGCTCTTTTGTGGACAGAAGGTGAGCTACTTCTTGCAATGACTGCCAAATAGGATATATGAATTTATATAAATGGAGGTGGCAGCATCAGAATATTAAGATTAAAAGAAGTATTAAGAGTGCATCCCACCTAAAACTAGATTTCATACAGCTTCTCTTTGTTGAGGCAGAGGAAATAAGAACTAATCAACTTCACAAGGAACAGAACGGAAAGAACTGAGGACAGAGGGATAGACAGGGATAGAGAGAGAGAGAGAGAGAGATGGAGAGAGACATTGCAAATGAATTGCGAGAGAGACGGGGTTTGAATTATTGGCGAGTGAAAGCCTCAGAGCGATGAGTGTTGTTGCTGTTGTTTAATTGGACCATTTCCTCTGGGAGGACGTTCTGCAACAGCATTCATCATCCAGCTAACAGCAGCGTCCCCTGCCAGGCTGTGGCATGGACACACTGTCAGAAAGAAAAAGAAACCGTTTGACACAGATGCCCACGCTGTACGTCAGGAAAGCGGTGGATGTATTTCAGAGAAACTGTAGATTTCCCGTCACATTGGTGTGAAAGCGCATTCTTTCATAGATAGTAAAACATTAAAACAGCAAAAGATCTTACCTTTTGATCAGATATTGGCATGATTATTTAAAAAGTAAATACTGAGAAAGGTGAGGTTTTTGTTTTTAACAGTCAAGAATGGATTCATGCTGCAAACATTTGCTGTGGAAATGAAGTCACTAACTGCGTTTCACTCTGCTTTTTATTTTTATAAAATCCTGCAGTGCTAGGGATGCCTCTGTGTCACAGATAATGTATGCTTTTGTTCACTGGTTAACAGTATACATAAGAGGAGGTAATGCAATTAATCATCCAGTTATAGTCATGTCAACGTCAGCGATCCCACAAAAAAAGAAAGAAAAAAAAAAACAAAACAGTGATATTTCCTTTGGGATGTTGTTAAAACTGGCAGCGTACATTCATCACAACTGCTCCCCAGACCATTCCTTGAGATGGGTGTTGGGCTGTGTGTGTGTGTGTGTGTGTGCATGTGTGCGTACGTGTGTGTGTCTGCTCTGCCACACTACAAGAGAGGGAGGGAGTGTGTGAGAACATGACAAAATGAAGTTTCACTCAAGCAAAAGGTTAATTACCCTCTTAAAATAACAAATGATTTATCGCTGTTTTCTCCACCTACAACACCTGGTGTTCCCCTTTGTGAAGTGGCTTTCTAAACCTGGAAGAAAGTGAACCAGCATGAATTACAGAGAAAGAGGGTGGCAGGATTAAGCGAGTGGACTAACAAGGGAAAGTGTAAAAAAGACAGCAGGGTGTTTTCTTTTAACTTTGTCATATTTTTTCCCTCTGTCTTTCCTCACAGTCATGAATGTAGGAATCTGTGTGTGTGTTCTCCTGGCTGCTCTGTCCAGCAGCTCCCTGAGTCTGCCCTCACAGCCCTCGGTAAGTCATCTGAACCACACACACACACACACTCCAACACCAAGATCATCACCAAAATTTCAGAATGTAACACTTTGGAGTGCAAAATCTCCAGCAGACCTATTTGAGAAGCTTATACTCTTTCATTCAGGTAAAGGTGCTTCTTAACTTCTCTCTCAGTAGAAATCATAAGACATTACCTTCAATCTTTTTTATTCACAGTAAAAACTCCTCTGGGATGAAATAGCCCTAATTATGAAATGCCAAATTACCTAGAAGAGCAAACCATAAAGATGGAGCTGTAAACACCATTTCTGTGCCACGCCTCCATCCACACTGTTTGACCAGACGCATTTTGTCAGCATTCAGCCATGGGACAGTCTATAGTCTCTGCACAGCATCCTAAATGCTCACAAAATTATTCTCAAAATGCTATTTATGTTTTTAAAGACCGAGTACCCAACAAAAGCAGTTAGTGCATTTTCTTTTATTTGCTTTAAAATAATAGAGAAATACAAAAAAAACACGTTTTCTCACGTTTTCTGGAAGTTTTATGTCCATTTCCCTCCCACACTGTTGTACTTTATGTTAACCCTTTGAAACCCAGCAGTGTGTGGGCACGCTTTACTTTTTTTTTTT
>OMLB01030842.1:7830-31238 GCA_900302555.1 Myripristis jacobus | reverse complement strand
CACAGTGGCCTGGGTTCAAATCCTGCCTGGACCCTTTGCTGCATGTCATCCCCTCTCTCTCTCTCTCCTGCCTTTCCTGCCTCTATCCCTCACTATCAAAAAAAATAAAATAAATAAAGATATTCAGGATGGTGCAAATTGTTGCAATGGACATTTCACTAAGCGCCATACACTGGGTGGCATTAACTAATGGAGAGATGCCATCCCACCTCTCCACTGGACCACCACAGGACCTTATTTTGGGAAAAATAGTCATTGGCAAAACACACAAAAAAGTTTGAGTCACAGTTTGTTATAAAACTGTTTAAGACTTGGAAACTACGTAATTAGAAAGATTATGCACCCAGAAGTTAGTAAGTGACGTCATAACTTTCTCTCGCCACAAGCTATCCGCTGAAGCTAATGTTAGCGCAGTGGTAGCGGGATGTGGTCATACGAACGACACGTCTTGCTCATTATTTCACCTCCTGACAGATAAAAGGACCAAGACTCACTGAATTAATCACAACAGGTAAGATAATATTATAAGACAGGTAAGATAATATAAGTTACCTTAGTTAACAGTACAGCATTAGCCTCATTGTTTAAGTTTCAAACGCACATTTTAGAAACTAATATATAGCGCACGGTAACTAATGTATAGCATATGTTAGTACCCTTACCTGAAATGTTTAAGAAGAGTAGTCATGAAATGAGGAGTGACGAGATGAACTTCATGGGCGCTGTCAGAGTGGTTTGATCATTCACGTAACATCATAATTGATTCTGAACTGATTGAACTGATGAACCGAACTGACGACTGCACACACACACACAGTGAATGCAAAGGTGCAGGTGAAAAGTTAGGTTGTGTGTGTGTATGTGTGAAGTTAGCATTAAACATTAAGCAGAGCAGGCAGGTTCAGGGAGAGTTGAAAGGAGGAAGGCAGCCTTGCATGACATTCTTCTGGACATCTTTCATTATGGTGACGGGTGAGTCAGTCTCATTTTTGGCAAGGTTGTAGTTTGATAATTAGTTAGCGTGAATGGATGAGTCTGCTACAGAGGAATTATGTGTTGAAAGTGTAGTTAGTACCACTTTTGTCTTTTATTTCTTTTTGTTTCCCTCATCTCTGCAGAGACCTTGAGGAACTTGCACTCTGGACTGACCCGCTCTGGAAACCTGAGCACCACTGTACTGCATGCATTTAATGTGCATACACAGACACACATGTAATGAGTGTGACATTTTGCATAAGTCATGTGAAATCATCTATATATAATTGAAAACTGCCACTTGTTTTGAAACTTAATATTTCATATCAAATCATGACAGCAAGCGCATTTGACTCTAAATATAAATCATCGTAGTTTATTAGGATGGTTCCCTTTTTTTTTTAACTTAACATAAGCACATTCAGTGTGCAGGCCCAAATTTACTGTAAGATCTACATTTTAATATTCAAATATTTGATGCAATGTAGAACTATTAGAAAGATAAAGGGGTCTCGTAAGAACCCTTAACAGATGTTTAACTACAACCTTTTAATCTTAGCCTCATTGTGTTATTCTTAGTTTTAAGCAGACTTATCAATGTCAAGAATCATTTCAAGATCAGGCCCGGACTGTACATCGGGAGAACCGGGAGATTTCCCAAAGCGCCAGCCTGTCACTGGCCTGGTGGCCTGCTTGTTTTTCTTTTTTTTTTTAGACAGGTCACCGGCCAGGCCATTCAGCTGTCAGGCCGGTCCAGTCTGTCCAGGACCTGGCCTCACCAGTCTGACCTTTTTGATGATTCGTGGCCTGAAAAAGTCTCCCAGTCCGGCCGTGTCCGACATCATATGTTACCTGCATAGTGCACATTTTAAAGGACCATACACCATGATGCCCTAAAAAAAAGAACCTGCCAAACACAAAGATAAAGTTTGGCCAACACATTTCTCAAGGTGTTAAGATCAGAAAATGACAAACTCTTTCACCTCTTGGAAACTGTGTACAGCTGAAGCCAGAGACCGAAAAAAACCCATGAAACACAGCAGAGACTTCACTTCTCAAAACAACTTTTAGACCAACACTAATACAAATACTACCACAGCTACTGCTAATTCTGATATCACTACTAATGCTACTTTATTTTTATAGCACTTTTAATAATGGATGTCAGAAGTGCTTCACAAGACAAATAGAGGAGGGCAGAGGGTTTCAACTATGGTTAGAGAGACTGTTTGGCAGGTTTTCATTATTCATTACACGATTTTCTCACGGCAGATGAGCAGACATGGAGCCAGATGTGATTTCCAGAATATGCAGCTGCCATTTTTCCTCATGGAAACGAGAAAGGGCCATGTTTATTTGACTGGACTAAGACAAATGTAATCATCTTGCCCTCAGTGAATGAATCCACTCATCACAGCTATGCCAAAGTGCCGGAGCATAACCAATTTGCAGACCCAGATACTGACCCTGAACCTGGCCCCTCTGGCGTGCAATCTGGATCCAGTCGCTCCACAGACCAGGCAGGGGATGACAGCCTGCAGTCTGGGCCTGTTGCTAGAAAAAAGGCTCTGCAGCATGGCTAACAGATGAGGTCATACGGATGGAAACATGGCTTCCAGATATGACTATGTTTAAAGAGGTGGTAGAGTTGGTGGCGTGCTCCTTCGTGTATTTCAGTGGATTGTAAGTGGAGGGCACCCTGCTGGAAGACCAGGTCTGAATGGCTTTGATGGAGATTTGCCAAGACTACCCACACCTGCATCTTGCACAGCTGTTTCAGTGCAGTATTGCACCAGTCAGCAAAACGGGGAACACAATTATGCTCCATGTTTCAGAGAATGATATCCACTGTGCTCAGTCGCCCAAAAATCAAAGGAGCACGCCTGCTTCGTTGTAGTTCTCCGCCTTCGACCGCTGAATGATTGCGGACTGCTCTGACATCTGTACAGCTGTCCCCGGTCAGAGGGACCAAGCAAAACTGACCTGTGCTCAACATACAGAAGGATGCACTCTTTCAAACTTCTTCTCTGTTGCCCCAAATGGTGTGATACATTTTTGCAGCCCTCTTTTCCCAGGCTCTGTGTCTGATATTATGCAGCAGTCTGGTTTTTCGCTCACTTGTGACCTTATTTTACCCGATAAGGGGTTCTTAATCTCAGACATTCCGCCTGAGGTTGTCATTATGAACATTTTGCCCCTCCTCAACAAAGAAAAGTTCACACAGAGTTAAGAGAGAGAAACCAAGGAAACTGCCAAGAACCACATTCGTGTTAAGAGGGTTGCTGCCAGATGACGCTGCCAGGTCAGGATTCAGGACTTGATTGGCTCCCACCTCCAGAGCTCTGCCAGTGTGCCGGTGTTGTGCCTTGGTAAATCGGCAGAACGTGCTGATCAAAGACATTGCCAGCACCCTCGTTGTTGATTAGCTCGTCTTGATAATGCTTCAGTTTAGTAGCAGTCTTCTTTTGTATACTTGCAGCTCTCACCATGGCAGATTTGTAGTGTTTTTTTTGCCTCTTGTAATACTTTTTCCCTTGTTCTGGAATAAAGGTGACTTTCATGTTGGTGTTGCTGACACGCTGCATATTGTTTGAGATGGGAGATGCAATTCACTCAGCGGTTTCACATAACAGTCTTATACTTCAACAGTTTTATGACAAACTTCCCTTCTTGGAGTTGATGACCTACTGTACATTTTTCCCTTCCCTTCCCTTCACCTCTCTGTTAAACTCTGCCAGGCGTCTATTAGGCAAAAATTACATTTTAAATCTCCTCCCAGCCAAAAAGGCTCCACACCCACTGAGCCACAGGTAATAAAAATGCTCAAGTGTGGATTTTTGTGCGAATGAGTGGACGTGGGCACCACTTGTTGCTACCTGATCCGAAGCTTCTTCCAGATTGGTACCCTTCTGCGCATGTTTACCTCAACAATCCACTGCTGAAAATGTCAAATATAAAGCCCTTTAGTCCCCAAAGGCTTTGTTTTATGGTTCTTTGAATAAAATAGTGAAAAAACTAAGCTAAATTAAATGACTCGGTGCATCTGAGCTCAGTGGGGGTACAGCTACAGAGCAGGCCAGCAACAGCGATGACAACAGATTATAGTGGAGCACAGCTGGAAAAGTTGTTAACAGTGAATACAGCGTGTTGTTGAAGTGAGTCTGGCCCCTCACAGTCACACACACACAGGCTTCATGACAGATAAACTGCACTTATTCTAAACAGGCCGTTTCTATTTAGCCAAACAACAGATATTCCACTAATGTAACCAATGCATATAAAATAACACATCTGCAGTCACCGCATTTAGAAAATCATTTAGTTTGATTGCTTTGTGTAGTCAACATTGTTCCTTAAATCAAATATTGACTATGAAAAGAAACAAGGATTAGCCTATTGCAAGGTTTAAAAAAAGAACGGTGCGGTGGATTGGGAAAACAAAATGGCATCATTCTTAGTTGTAATAACAATTGAAAAGAAAAAAAAGGCACATTGGCCCAAATATGTGCAACACAAAGCAATGGCATACATTTGACTGTGCCAACAGGGGGGCATCAATTAAAATTAATGCCAACTAAATTGGTATCTTAACCGCCCCACACAGCTGCCAAGCACTCCAAAAGGCAGCTACTTGGATCCGATTTATTATGCACATTTCAGATATTTCCGTGTGTTGCGTAACAGAGGAGTGCCATTCAAGGAACATGTGAAACCACTCTGCATCAAGCCAGGCAGAATAAAAAATATCACAGTTCCACACTGTTTTTTGAGGGCAGTATCTCCACATTTCTGGTCTTTTTCTGGCTGTTCTACTGAGCTTGATGCAGCTTTAAAACGGGATGTGCTGTGTTCACGTCCCCCTGTATAATTGGACAGTTAAAGGCAACGACCTGGCAGCAGTAATACTGATGTTACTGATCTGCTGGTGAGCTGGATGAACTGGTGATGTGCCATCCATCTGGCTGTGCATGTCGGCGTGGAGTTTGAGGAACCACAATTAACCAGGAGGTGAGAGCTCAGCTGCCATGTCTCTTAAATTAAATTATGACACATTTATTATTCAGATTCCAACTTTAGTTTCCATGAAATTACCTCACATGACTTCTACTTCCTGTAAAACAGAACATCTTTAGCAGTGACATCATCCTGCACTAGTGGACATAAATTAAATGTCAACCAATAAAACCGTCACAAATGTTTAAACATCCTCTCACTTCCACCTATCCCTTGTAGAGTCATACCTGCCTGTTGGCTAAAGTTAGTCATCTTTCTCATTAGTTAATTAAGCTAATTAGCTTTTTAAACTAACGGCAACAACCCTCCTGCATCCCTTTTGCTGAGCACATGAAAGCAATGATATTTTTAGCATAAATAATTTACCCCAAATTGCTTTAAAACAAAAAAACAAAAAAAAACCTCAAAATTCCTCAAAACCCACTTCTACCATCTGATCTTCCCTGCAGTATTCAGTATATTCCCTGTATTTACGCCTGTTGTTTGTTTTATTTTGCATTTATGCCGTGTACTTCATTCTTACCATATAAATAAATATGTGCTTACTTATCTACTGGGCGTTTTGTCAGATCACATTTCTTCAGCTGAACTACCAGGCCCTCCAAGGAGTCCACTTTTGAGGTAAGTTTGTTTTTTAAAATTTTGTTGGATTGTTTGCTACCTAAACTTAGCATATCAGTGCTAAAATGATAAGGGGCGCTCAACAGCTGATACATAAACAGCTGCTCAGAACTGGCTGTGATGCAGGCCTGGGCTGCTGACAACAAGCTCGATCAGTGATTGAGCTTGTTAAAGTGTCCTAAAAAAAATGACATTTCTTTAAGTGTGCTAATGAAGGTTACACTTAATAAATACTGTAAATTTCTCAGGAAAACATACACTCAAGTAATAACTAGCTACCGTCACAGAAAATACATAGGTTTTGGTATGAATATAAGTTATTCCAGAAATATTTGTCATAACACCTGTTTTCATAGTGGTACACCTGGAGAGTGTGCTGCTTTGTTGGTTTATTCTCGCCACCGCACTAGAAAGTAAAAACACTTCCTGTCTGCCTTGAGCACTTTGAGGAGGATCAGCTCATCACAGAAAGATCAATTCTGAGGTGTGTGCTCATGCAATAAGAAATAAGACTTACTTGTTAGTCAAATCGTTATGAGAAATGCTTTTTAATCACGTTTTAATCACGTTTGATCAGTCATGTCTTAAATACTTAATGTGATACCTTCGTAATACATCCAGCCTTAGTGCCCATTATTAATAATATTATTATTATTAAACAGGGCTGATTTTGTTAGGGTGGGCTGGTAGAAATAATAGGTGGGTTGTCCAGATGTAAGAGAAAATCAAAGTGACAGTGGGTGATCAGAGGCTTCTCAGAGCAAGGATCAGATCAACACCTAATCAAGCCTACGCTCAAACTTCAATTTAACAAACAGTTTATCCCCTACAAGCAACTTCCACAGCTCCCGGCAAATTTCAGCCATCCACAAAACCTCCAGGAGAGCTGTGATTGCTACTTGTGAGGAAAATTTGAGAGGAAATGAAAAGTCAAAAGCATACATGTAGACACACACTCAGATTAATTTCTGAGCACAGCGTGAAGCGTTTCAGTCACAAACAGCATTTGAGTCCAGGTCCTTAGGTCTCAAACAACACTAATAAAGCATAACACACTCTACAGCCATATTCTCAAGGCATTTAGACTTAAGATCCTGTAAGATGTTGTGTTTTAGATCTCTGGTGGCTTTACTTTGGAATTTCATCAATTTATTCATCAACAAGTAATGGAAGGCTCCCAAAACTTATGCAAACAGGGCATATATAGCCAGAGGACATGTTTTACTTCAGTTCCATATGGAGAAAAAAATCAGATATTCATTTTTGCATGCATAATATTCTTCATCTACTTTTTAGACACACATGCTTTATATGGCACTATATCATGTTAACACTCTTTTTAATAATCTCTTGCTTTTTCATACCCTAGAGTGCAGAACACTGAGTAGTCTGTCACATAAAAAACTTCCTCATGAAATAGAAATCAAATTATTTTACTTTATTTTTCTATCGATCCATCCATCAATCTAGGCTTACAAAAACATTACATACTAGCAAGTGTTGTAAGTCCCTTTGGATAAAGTAAATGAATTGAATGGAATGAAGTCAAATTATGAGCTTTCACTCAGTTTGACCCGGGGCAAACTTTCTAGAAAAGGGGTAAAATGGACAAACTTTCTAGAAAAGTCACAGTGAGACACTGCAGCGAACGGGCCTGCTGAAGAGCTTCTGTTTGTGCCCGAACATGGCAAGAAGAGTGGGTGGGCAGCAGGCAACTTCGAAGGCGGGCTGTAGGCTGTGATGTTAGATTTGTGATTAAGCCGATTCTTTTTAACTGCGCTTGGGTACGAATGATTGGAAGTGAGTTGCAGGTGAGAGTCCAGGTTTCACTGCCTGCACTAATCCACTCCCCTGTGCGTGAAGTGACTGAGAACCGTCATGCAGCTCATCTGGATTCTGGGAAGACCTGCTCCTACTCTGCCTCTGATTGGCCTACCCTACCTGCAACCTTGACCATAGCTAGCCATAGCTACCGGCAGCCTGGGTATTTACTATGTATGTAAGTCCATGCACATGTTGGTCCTGCACTGAAGTTAACCTCCATGCACCTGATCTGAAAAGACGATATGTGTATGACACTTTGCCATCTTTCAAGTCTTCATTAAACTGTTTGCTTTAACAGGAAAACGTATCTGCTCGGTGAAAACTGAATGACCACATGAGGAGGACTTGATGTATTGAACAGCGTTTGTTAGGTGCCATCCATCTGGCTGTGGAGAACGGAGACCACATGGACATCATCCTCCGTTCTCAAAAGATATGAGGATGATAAATAAAAAATGACTGAGAGCTCAGCCTTTCTTATGTAAAGATGGATCCACAGTTTACCACAGCAGCTTCTGTGAATCATTGAAGGATGTCTTCAGCTTAGTTATAAGTTTAGTTTCTTTACTGTATTGGGTCTTCTTTTGTGCTATAACTGATAAAGGATAATTTTCACAAATACAGTGTAAAGAACTAGCAGGCTGGAGTTTCAGTGCACTAGTTCACATGGTGAATAGTACTTTCCAGGAGGAAACATCTGGAACTTGTACCATTTAAATCTTTACTTACTTTACTTTTAAAGCAACTAGTTTTTTTTTTGTTGTTGTTGTTGTTGTTTTTTTTATAATTATTACTGCAGTTAATTACAGTGATGTTAAATATGAACCATTGGAAATACTTTTTTGCCATCAAGTTTAATAATTTGAAATAAACAGTGAGATTAAAAAGAAATGAGCACGTTTTCTGTGAACTACTGACTACTTTTACCTGGTTTTGCAGAATTTTCCAACATACCTTGAATATGTACATACCATGTTAAATGTAACTGGAGACGTCAGCAAATTGTTCTGCGGTTCAGTGGATATGATACATACATTTAACACAAGTTAGTAAACCAAACTTACTATCTCTCCTGATCTTTGGTTGTTAATGTTATAGGAAAACTTATAGTATTCACTTTTTTATAGGCAAGAAATATGAAGTGACATTGAAGATGTTCTTTTAATGAATCATCTACACTCTGACAAGCAAAAATGTCATCAGTGTCTTCCAGGCCAGTAGGCGGTACCTTTTTGGGAGGCAGAGGATAATGGTGAAAATTTGCCCTACAGATACCTGGTGACTATTAATATGTGCCTGACAGAAGCAGACGTATAGAATGCCATCTGTCATATGATGTTCTTTAAACAATGCATTGCAACAATTTGTGACATCCTGTCCATTGTTTTTGTTTTCGGACATTTTTACTGTTTACCAGTCTGCCAACAGACAGGATGTGCTCTTGCAGGATGAACATTTTTGCTAGGAGGAGAAAGAGCAAGGCCATCGAGCTTCTCCTGTCAGTCTCTGTTGCAGGCGGGTGAATGTTACTGAAGAGAATCGCTGCACACATGATCCTGTTCATGACATGCACGCTGAGCTGGTCCTCCAGGAATGTGAAGTGTGTGAATTGCTTGAACAAAGGGGCCCTGGGCCAAATACAGATTCTCCAGGAAATGGGTGTTCCAGGAGGCTGGTCTTTCCAATAGGGTGCCAGTGTCAAGGGCCACTTCTTCTAATAATCAAATAATCAGAGGTCTAATAATCAAATATAAGTCTATTTGTTCTATGTGGAACAGATACATGACAGAGATTGGTTTCTTTGAAAGTCATGATTTATGCTATCAAATGGTATCAAATGTGACATAATCTTGTCCAATCCAGCCAGACTTATTATAATAATGTCTACAGCCTAATAGTCATTATACTTGTTTCAGACTTCATTCAAACACAACTCAGACTAAATGTGGAAGTAACTGAAGTGCATATTACGCACTGAGGAGAGCGGCTATTAGTGAAGCAGGATGGTGGCCACTTGGGGTTCTTTTTAATGTTATTAGTTGTGGAGAGAGGGGAGAAGATTAAGAAAATATGGTTTGCGATCTTTAGGCCTCCATGATTGGCACACATGCTGTTGCAGAGACGTGCAAATCACTGTGATGAGAAAATAGTTGAACTTTCTTGTTTAAATTTGGATGGACAACTTGAGCGACCATGTGGAAGCCAACAGTGGATAGGTATTATTAGCTCCCTCCCTTTTTCTCCAGTATCCGGGCACCATCCTCCTTTAGTCCGTGTGGAGGAGAAAGCCTGGGAATGAGGTTGGCAGCAGAGTGGCACAGTGAGTCACATAGAGGTACTGCCTTCAAACAGGCCAGGATGCAAGCTCATGTGTCAGCAAACACACCCTGATTCCCTAATAGTTCTTGGTGCAGTGTTGTGTAGCTGATCTCTGACCCTTTCCCTCAATAAAATATCACATTGCTTTAAGTCGGTGCAGAATACAGTGGACAGCAGGTGTAGGAGACGGTGAAACAGGGGCAGATTGCATTGGGCAGGAGGTGCAGAATACAGCAGGTATACAGTGGGATAGAGGATAGAGTGGGCAGTGCATCCAGGGGAAGAATTTGCAGATAAGCATTTCCAGCACCAGCTTTCGGGACAGCAGTGTGAACAGTCTCATGTACTGTAAGTAAGCAACTAGAGCAAGTAAATAAGATCAGACAGCACAGGGCATCTGCAGGGTACACACACATAAGCTGAGGCCCCAGGGCAATGCTTACACATCCAGGAGCCTCCCTCCCTCTCTCTTGCTCCCCAACTCCCTTTCTTCCCCACTTTCGAGATTTCGCTTCCTCTCCTCTAACCTCTCTTATCCATTTAGCGGGCTGCTGGGTTAAGGAAATATCACGATGCTCAGTGTTTGGTTAGGTGTTGTTTGGCACTGTATGTTGCTCACAACCAAGCACATGAGCACACACGTGTACACACCCACAAAAGACACATGCATTCTCTTCCTTTATTTACCTCATTCACCCTGTCTCTCCTTTGCACAATTAAAAGCTGTTTTCTCCTGTGTCTGTCTTGTATGTTTTGCAGGGCCCATCCTTGGCCTTTGTCACTCACAGCTAATGGATGTCCTTACGCAGTATGCCTACAATGACAGCTTCTACGATAATGGAACATGGAGCCTCAACGACACAGAGCAAGGGCAGAAGCACCCTTACAACTACTATGCCATGCTTCTTACGTTGCTCATCTTCGTCATTGTCTTTGGCAACGTGCTGGTGTGCATGGCCGTGTCCAGGGAAAAGGCGCTGCAGACGACCACCAACTACCTGATCGTCAGTCTGGCTGTGGCTGACCTGCTGGTGGCCACACTGGTGATGCCCTGGGTCGTCTACTTGGAGGTAGGAGAGCAGGGATGTGCACACGTAGCACAACACACACATGGACTCACACATTTACATGCTCTGGATTGCACTCCAAGACACATTCACACTGGAGTCAGAAATTGGGAGACATTGGAAGTCTTGGCAAATATTGAAAAATTGCCCTGCTGCCACTTTGCTGCTCAGTCTCTGTTTTTCTGGTATCACTGAGACATTACTAAACAAATTTGAGACTGAAGTTTGTGAATTAGAAATAATGCCCCACAAAATAACAGCTATAATGGGAAATTATGCTTTCTGCTTTTCCAAAGCATCTCTGTCATTACTGATTTATTTGCTGTCAACAGTGCATGATGAGAGGCCTTCTGAAAGCTTTTGTTGCTGGATAATAACACTCCACTTTTGCAAAGACAATGCAAAACCCATAACAATTGAGTTGCTGTTGGCCTTAAGAGCATAGAAAATAGCAAAGGACATTATGATAGGAGTTCAAATAAATTTGATGGCAGTAAATCAGAATGAATATTCATAATGAAAACAACATAAGCGGGGCATGATGCCCTTACTGGCCTGCATGTCAAAAAGAGTTAAGGTTAAAGAGGTTGAAGGGTAATGGATTCACATTATGACAGTAAATGTCAGTCTTGCAGTGGTTAAATGCCTGTAATGTAGCAGCAGTTTGTGACAATATCAAAATGTCAGACTAATGTTTTTAGCCAAGGGTCAGAAATTTTTGAATAATTCTTCATAATCTTGAGGTGGCTTTTAAAATTATCTGGTGGGAAGTATAATGTAACCCTGGTTCTAAAAGTGGGTATGACTAAGTCCGTGCCTGCTAACATTTGCAACTTAAAGCAGAACAGAGCCTTGCGGCCAGCTTTGAATCGGCTTCATTCCACGAAATCAATAGCGAGCAGGATGTGGGCTATCTTTCATAAATACACGTCTCTCGGTCTCTCCTTCTTAGCGCTTCTCTTCTGTCTACTTTCTTGGTCCTGGGGTTATTTTTGACTTTGGGCCATGCTTTCTTCCATGGAGCAAGGCAATCTTAGACTGCAGGGACTCTAATCCTCTTGTGTCTGTCAATGAGTCATGATGATCACCAGTCTGATCAAATTACAGTGTAGAAATCCATAGGATGTCATGGTCTCTCCCTCTCACTGCATGTGTACATTGTATGTTAGTTGTTTGTTTGTTGGTGTTATTTGTAGTGAATAAGAAATTGGGGGACATTCACTAAACACATTCACCACTTTCTGATTCTGTGAGACTTTTATACACAGATGACAAACAACTTATCTCATGCATAATGTACTTATTATACGCTCATTGTATAGAGGTTATATAGTTAATTGAATAATATAAAGATTATGGCATTATTAAAGTGAGGGTAGGTAACTTTGGGGTGGGTGGACTTGAAAATTTGAAGTCAAACAGCTCAAACAGCACCCACCTGAGATTCAGTGCCTCTTCCAAGTCACTCCCACCCACATGTACATTGTGTGTGTGGCTATGATGCCGATGCAGCATGAAGGGAGCTGGGAGATGGCTCCTCTCTCTGCCCTTCAGTAAGCTAAGCTAACATGCTGTAATTATAGTAGGCTAGGCAGAGTTTTTGTGGGGGAAAGGGAGCGAGTGTGCACAGCAGCCCTGCACAGGGCATGTGCACAAGACATGATTAGAGTGAGGTAGCAGCTCTTCCTTGAGGTGACTGCCTCACACCGAGACGGATTTTACCAAATGAGATTACAGCTCCAGGATAAAACTAGATTTTTTTCTTAGTGCCTTCGGTTTTGCTCATGCATCCTCTGCGTATAATGTTGATTTGTCATAATAATGAAGCAAAATAGTTCCTCTGTACAAGCTTTAACAAATGTTTGACTGGGCTGGAGAATCACATTCACCTAGTACAGCTAACACTCATGAGAGCTAGAATACAGTAGTATAAAACTCAGCAGTTTCAAAATAGGTGGGAAAGCAGCTTATACAATGTGATCAGTGACTGAGCCAAAATGAATGAAAACCTCTGTGAGGACTGACGAAAGAATCAAGTTGTTCTGACATGATGGATGCAGGTGAATCAGTGCTGGGTGGGTGCTCAGCGCTCTGGCTGGGAGCACGTTGGGCCGGTCTCGAGTTGCGGAGCTGATTTGTGCCACGTGGCTCACTTCTGGCTGTTCTGCAATACAGGTGAACGAGGATGTGGGAGGCAGATAGGTCAACGTGAGGCTGCATGGCCAAATTGTCCCGCAACTTGGTGGAAACTACTCCTTGATGCCTCTCTGTTTTCATGATCTTGCTCTGGCAGTTGAGTTGTTTAGCTGGTTGCCAGGCAACAAGGGCACGTGGTCTTGCAGGATGACAGACATGACTGCGACCAAGGACAGCAAGGCCAGTGTTTTTCCTCATCAGTCTCTGAAGGAGGGCAGAGCTGAATTCTATCACTTGGCATATGCTCTGTTCATTTATTTACTTACTTACTCTGACTCATATATAGATAAATCACCAGGCATTTATCTACCCTGTGAACTGCTGAGTCATGATAGCCCGTGTTATGCTCAAGGAAAACCCATCAACCTCCACTAACAGCTGATTTCCCCCCACTAATGTGCTGTAAAACACCAACAATAATAATAAAAATGATGCTAATAACCTTATTTAAAGAACACTTTTCATAGAAGAGACATGGCTCAGAGTGCCATGACATTAAAATTAAACAGTTAAAAGACAATAGATGATAAAATATATAAGGGAAAATAAAAGCAGAGACTAGCAAGACTAGTAAAATATGATGAAGTTGTGGGAAACAAAGACAGGTAACTTCTCTCTTCGATCACACCAACTTGTCTGGCGTATATTTCACACTAACAAACAGACTCAACAAGATGGCACAGCCCATTACCCATAATGCCGCTCCATTGCCATGGCTACACACTGAGCTCTTCAAGTGAATGAGTCAACATAGAAAGTCACATTACTACATGCTGAACATCACAATAAAGGACAGGTTACGGTGACTTTTGCCCATAAGTCCATTGTGTGAGCCAAGGTACTGGAGAGGCGGTGTCACTGTGTCTCGGGAGATTGGCACCAAACCACCTCCATTCATTTCTGATGAGAGGCATTTGCTGCACATTGCATGCTGGGATAGCTTGCAGTGCAAACCAAACATGCAGTGTGCGGGAAAAAAGTGTGGGAGAGAAGTTGACTATGTAAGAACCAATCCATTTGGAAAAAGAAGATGGCAGCGATTGTACCATACTTCTGCTGGTTTTCACTCACTTTCTCATCACCAGAAAGTAATGTTAGCTGTCCAAGCATGTCTTTTGAGGACAAATTAATTACACGGGTGTGAGGATTTCCTGAGTTGTATCTCTCTCCGTACCTATTGGGACACTGATAAGAGTATTGCTGCCTGGACGTTGAAGGCAGATATTCTTGGTGCCGCTGGATTTATTACTGAACTAATCCTCGGGTAATCCTTAGCAATAGTTTTTCTTTAATCGATTTAGATTGACTGAAACTTGTTTCTCCAACTTCATGTCCTGGTTATTTAAAGTTTGAAGAGCGATCAAAATTATTGGAACATCTAAACATTCGGGTTAGACAGAGTTGCTTATCCCGCACTTACCTCGATGCAAGTATATTGTGTTCAGTGTGGCTCAGCTGAGAGAGCAGTAACTGTTATTTTCATTGCCCACAGAAAAATAAATGGCTATTGGACATCAATGAATTTACCGCACTTCATTGTAATTCGCAGCCACATCCTATCCTGCTATCTAGAGATCCTCTTTCACATGCACATGGGGCGTTTTTTCACAGTGCCATCGGGTTGTCCTGGCTTTCCCGTGGGTGGAGATCCAGTTTGAATATTGTGGGGACTCTAAGCTACATAAATTCTGGCTTGCACGCGATCTGTGCCTCTACGACTGTGTTCTCTGCTAGTGTGTTGTTTTGCATTAAGACTGTATTGTTTGTAATTCGCTCACTGGGTTGATGCCCATTGCACGCCTGTCTAGCCAGGAATGGGGTCTCCTCTCTCTGAGGTCCTTCACAAGATTTTTTTTTTCTTCCATTTTTTCCCGTTATAGCTGCTGGGCTTTTTTAGGGAGTTTTTTCTTGTACGCTGTGAGGATTAAGTCGGGGGGGTGTTGTCTTATTTGTTGTAAACATGTGGGCATGTAAAGCCCTTTGAGACTATAAACAGTGGCATCGGGCTTTAAATAAACTTGAACTTGAGCTTGAACTTCAATAAGACTGAATAGTGTAGGAAATTAAACCAGTCGCTTGTGTCACGGGATAAGCGTCCTATAGGCATGGGACTCACTAACTGCACCTTTCCTATTAGATAGAGGGAGCACTTGTTGTTGCCTTCTCTTACAGGTGTTTTTTTTTTTTCCATTGAAGCCCTGTGTGCTTGTTTGAGCCAGTGTGTGTGCAGCCATCTTAAGGAAATCTCTGTTCAAGTTATGTTGGGCTTCACCTTAATTTTCTTAAAGCTTTTATAAGGTCAATGTCTCTGCACCAAACTTGTCTGGAAACATGGCAGCATCTTAGCATACCCCCATAGTCAGATACAGAGATGATACCTGAGAGAAAGCCTTTAAGGTATAGTCATAACTTTTCTCTCCTTGCATACGTGAGTTAAAATAAAAATCGACCCCCTCCTGTGCAGTGAGAAAGAGGTGCTTATTTTGTGTGACGCTCTGTCTGCTCTGTATGGAGAGGGTGTTCTTCCTCTTAACACAAGTGTAACTGACAGCCAATTATGGATGGTTTGAGCAGGATCACAGCCAGTGCCCCGGGCAAAAATGCACCCTCAAATTCATAAAATGTGCAAAAAATATCATCCAATAGGGGCACTAGGGCAGTGCCTCACCTGCACTGTCAAGCTGAAAAAAATATTTTTGAGATAAGTAATTCTTTAATCTAATTGTAACAATGTTTATGCATGAGATTCAGCTGTGCACTTATCAGAAAATGGAAAGTAATAGAAATTTGGGAAAACTCTGGTGAGGACCTGCCACAATATGTGTTTTCTGTGCTGAAGGGCACCTTCTCTCTGCTCTGTCTGACGTGTGTATGGCTGTCAAAGGAAGCTTGTGTGTGTGTGTGAGTGTGTGTGTGTGTGTGTGAGTGTGTGTTCATGATGTCTTGGCTATGGGCTTCTTCAGACAGCTTGGGTTCTTCTTTCCAGTGTGTTTTGGCCAAGAGAAATGGAGTGTTTCTTAATCAGAAAACAACCATGTATGCAGCCATAAAAAAAAAAAATCCTAACAACCAATATTATAAACCCCCAGCAATTGTAGAATAAAAATGGCCAGAACTGAGACAGAGATACAGAGTGGGAGAAATGCTACCATCCTCGTCTGGGAGGCCTGCCACCAGTTTTGACAGTGGAAAAGAAGGGTGGGATGTGTGCTGTGATTTAAAATTGGAAAAAAAAACCTGTCATTACTATCCTTATTATTATTGGTAGAAGTAGTATTATTGTTGAGTTAATTTTCTCCTGTCCAAAATAGCCATGAAAAACAAATCAAGAGGGCAACAAATGCTGCCAGAATCGAAAGTTAGTCTCTAACTGCTGCACAGAGGAGCAAATCTCAGTCATGCTATCACATAAATGCAGTCATGTCCATAACCTAAAGATGTACAACAACCCAAGGAGATTATTTAAGAACACAAATAAGCAGTAGCCCAGTAAAATGCAGCACCACGTAAGAGCTAATTTAATCCGCGATAAAATATAGAAACTAAATGCACTGAGTACTAATCCAGTGAGATTTTCTCCTAATGAGATTACTTTTTTGTAAATAAATCCATTATCCATAGTTGGGCTGAGATGACATACAAAGGAATCGCAACTCAGCAAGACAATAGTTTCTAAAATGGCACAAATAAGTAAATCGGTTTTTCTTATGCGGTGTAGCGGGACTGACAGCAGTGCAGGATTATGGCAGATTGACAAGGATTATTAAAAAGCATTGACTTCAAGTCAAACGACGGCTGTCCCTTGCTTTAGGGTTTATTTCCCTTTGTGGGCTGCTTCATTCACACCCATCAAAGGCTCATCAAATCTGTGATTATGTTTACTTTAACACAGTGGCAGTAAGCACACACATTGATGTTTGTTGATGGTCTTTATTTACAGTGCTGTACATGGTTTATCTCCCCCTGTTTGCTTTGCGCCATCCCATACACACTCACTGATTCTGTTTATCTCTCTGCAAACATTTCAATTTCGACCATGATTATGATTATGGGTAGTTTCGTACCTTAATGGTCTATCAGCGTCGCCTTCAAAGATGGGTTTTTCTCAGAGTGTGGACCGTGCCATCGCCTTGCCCTTTATCATTAAATGCTAAATTAGCATTCATCAGCAAAGTTTGCACATTCTCCCAAGTGTGACTAACTGAGAGCATATAGCAGACACATTATGCTTGACCCTAACGTCTGGAGATTGTTTATTTCAAGGTGACATTATTAAAAACTTAAAGATGGTTTTGTGGGGGTGGAAGCACATCGCACATGTGCATCTTTCGGTTGTGACAGCTCATGATTACACATTTTCTCCGTCTAAAACCCGACCTTATTGTCATCTTGTTTGAGTGATCTAACGTTCAAATAGGTGGGTTTGAGATGTTTTAAATAATAGATTTTTCCTGTAAAACGCCACCTCGATAACTGCAGCCTCGTCTCTGATGAAAGGACAATCTCCCCCTGATTTTCATCCTTCTCATCAGTTTTATAATTCCCGTCTGCATCACTGCATGTTCAATTTCCTAACATCATATCTTTGCAAATAGAAGCAGAATGCTGACACATGATGAATTATGATATACTGCCTGCAATCTGAAGATATGAAGTGAACTCAGTGATGAAAGAAAACAGCAAGAGCAAGTATGAGAAAATGTGCGGTTCCTCTTCTTTTAACGTGTTCATGAATTCATTTCAATGATTGTCTGATACAAACGCAACAAAAAGCCCGATCAATTTAACCTCCACTGAATGGGTTCCCAGACACTGATAGGAATGCACGGCAGGCAGCATGGCCCGCAGAGGTATTTATTTCCCGTGAACCTGTGGCGATGGGGTAGCAGAGTTGGTGAGGGGAGGCACCAATAGAGTGATCAAGAGGAAAACTGAGTGATCAAAAAGAGGGAAAGAGATACAGGTTGACAGAGGACAGTGTCGAGTTAGCAAAGTACGCAGCGAGAAGACAGATGTCAGGAGCGAAAGGGCGGAGAAAATGCAAGAGAGGAGAGACTGAAAGAGGGAGACGGGGAGAGAGAGAGGAAGAGGGGGGGGATATTCATTAGAGCTGTCAGATCATTCTGTAATCACCAGTAGTGTTGTAGACACCAGAAATGACACAAGGCTGTTCAAGCTGGCTGTTCATTCTGAGGACATGGTCGAGGGACATAAATTAACCAGACAGGGAGATGTACGGGGTGGAGCTGCATGCAAGAATAGTAACCCTTTGAAGATGAATACTTTATATGAAATTTTTTTTTAAAAAACCTGAGAAGCAGAGCTGACTGACACGACGACTCTAAAACCAGAAAAAAATCCACCGCCCCATGCACATAACCCCCACCTGCCCCCCTCTCTCTCTCTCTCCCTGTGCGGTGGGGGAAGCAGGTAGCCTGTAGTGTCAGGCCGTGGGTGGGTGGCACCGAACCACTCAGGCCTGTCAGAGGATCACTGATGTTAGTTTCATCTTGGGACAAGAACAAAGCTGGTATGAATACAAACAGGTTTTGATTGAAAGCCACCTGGGATTGTGGATCAGGAAGCATGTTATAGGATATACCCTTACCTACATGGAGGGCATTTATAATTCTGTTTTATTCCTATTGATTTAAGAGAGAAGATGGGATTCATTCAGTGATAGAGTCCTCATCAAAGTAACCAACAAGTAGATCAGGTGATTCACCAGGTTTTTATCATTATTTTAATAATCTGAATGTAATGGGCCATTGGTTTACACCAGCTGTGGATATCCTTTGTGTAACACCTCAAATGAACCCTCCACCTTACTCATCCTCTATCAAATCTGTAATTATTAAAACCTGCACTTTGTGGGTTTTGGCTGTTATTAAATCCCTTTCATCCCACCTTCCCCTGCCTCGCTCTTGATGTTTATCTCCCCCTTTTTCTTACTGTTGTGTAAATAATGTGAAAAATAAACAAGCAGACTTGACTGTCAGGATCTCTTTTTGTTGCAAAAGAAAAACACATCACTTCTACTGAGGTGCCGCCTCTGCTGGGCTAACGCAACACTGTTACTTGGTTGACTATCACTGTAAACACCCATTTTTTTGTTCTTCTCTTCAGGTGGTGGGAGAGTGGCGTTTCAGCAAGATCCATTGTGACATCTTTGTCACTCTGGATGTGATGATGTGTACAGCCAGCATCCTCAATCTCTGTGCCATCAGCATTGATCGGTGAGTTCGCTACTTTGCCCATTGTTCTGTCCCAATGCCTGTCATGCTTCCTGCATCGATTTGCAATGGAAATCTTTAGCTTGTAAGACACAAACGAAACACTATACCTGATGGAATGCAGGGCTTTTTTGTATGTTTGGCCTTCAGTGTGCACATTTGTATTTGCAAAAAGTGTTTTGATTCTGAGGTTTTACATTTTATGGGAATGGATATTTTACAATGAAATAAATGTATGTTTTTTATGAAAGAACAAAGATTAATGATACTATTACCAGCCGCCAAGTGTTGTGTTGTTGTGTACATTATATGATCCTCTCAATATGAAATATTGCAGCAATTTTCTGAACTAAAATTGCTACATTAGGGTATTAATTTTACTCACTCCAAAATGAAAGATTAAGAAAAATTGTAGCTCTTTCAAAACCGTGCTGTACTCCAAACTGGAAAAGGAAAAAGGTGTCACACAATCCAAAAACAAAAGAGCAATACAATTAGTGCAAGTCTGTGTACTGTAATACTTTTTCCTTTTTCTAAGTCTATTTTCAATGTTTGGGACCTCACATTTACCCTTGGTCTGCCTTACCTTTGACACTTTGTCTCAAAAGTTTTTATTTCATGAATGAATAAGGACAGATGAAATTGTTTTTTGGGGTTACCTTATATGTGGTGAGAAAATGGCACCAAAATCACCTCTATATCCTGCAGATAGCTCTATCTAGTGTACAGTCCAACAGGAAAGTACCAACCCCAAGCCATCAGACTTCCAGGGCATGCACATTTGGCTCACGGACAAATCTTGGACCTCATTCACATGCTTTTTCTGAAGCTATAGTTTGAACAAAGGCTGTGTTGGCAGACAGCTACTCAAGCTTCAGCTGCCCCGAGGGCTCAAAGGGTATAGATAAGGGACCGCTAGCACCACTGGCAAGAACTCAGCAGAACTCATGTTGAGTTGGCATCTCAATGGCAGAAGCCACTGAGACGCAAATCAGTTTGTTTTTTATCCAAGCTGCCAAGCTGAAATGGTGGCTACACAGACCTTCAAAGTACAGTTGCTGATTTACTGTCATCCAGGACTGCAGCAACCCCAGTGGGGTGTTGAAAGGTACTCTGTTAAAAATGGGCTGGATTACAGTCTGGTAACAGTCTTTCAGGAATGAGCCTGGCCCTTCAGATGTCAAATACACAGCTAGAGGCAATTTGGGTTTAGATGCCAGATATGAAACTAGATGTAAGAGCAGGTTCTGCCTCCTGGGCAAGTGCAGTGGTTCTTTGAGCACTGAGGAGCATGAGTAGTATATGTTAGTCAGGGTCACTGTGACTGTATCAGGGCCACCAGCAGCTGGGATTGGACCCTGTGTAGGACATAGTGTAGACCAATGACTTTCAAACTGTGGACTCACTGGTGCATCCCAGCATGGAGACAGGTGGGTTGTGGAAAGGCTGCATCAGTGCATTTTTTCCTCAATGGCAAAGGACATTTTAAAGCCATGCAGTGAAGGCACAGTTCCTACATGTGTCAGCTCAAGTAAAGCACCATCGACCCTGCTGCCCTGCATGAGCAACAGTGACTGAAGAATAGCAGAACCCTTCTTAGCTACCTGACAGATATTTAAAAATTAAAAGAAGCTGATGCACTGCCTAAAAACAATATACTCCAAAAACAAAAACTACACCCGATAAAAAGTATGATGAATCATATATTTATTATGGTTTTGTGTTCTACATGTAAATATAGAGCAATTCACTGTACTGATGTAAGTGCATTGAAATCTTAACTACTTTTCTGGCAGCACTCCATCTATCAAAATATTTGGCAGTCTTGAGACAAATAGTACCTCTACAAGCATGAAAACTTTTGGGAACTCCTTGACAGTCTAGCCAGTGATACTCTGTGTGACCTGGTCTCCCCTGTTGGTTTATATGAATGACGTATTGCGGTGCTGTCTGACCACAGTGTGCCTCAAGAATCATAATGTTGGAGATGTTTTTGTTGGGGCTGAATGATGTGGTTAAAAAAATCATTTTTAGTTAGTAATTATATTATATTTATTTTGACAGACAGAAAAATTTTGCTATGATTTGTAATTTGTGAGTTATTTTTGCATCCTAATTTTCATTTTCACTGAAGAAATGATTCAGATGATGATGAGCTGGGGTCTTTACCAAACAAAAATGTTTTCTGGAGAAAATGCCTGGAGATTATGATTTGTGGGCCAAGGTATTTGTATTACCACAATGCTTGATTTAAACCGCTTTTGTCGCACATTTAACCTTAATCAAAAAGAAAAAAACAAAACAAAACACAGCTCCTGTGATTGTAATTACAGAACTCAGACATATTGCGATTTCAGTTATATTTTGATGATGTGGGTGCCATTGTGCAAAGTTCCACCTCCTACAGCTAAAAGGCGAGGGCTTCTGTTACCACCAAGGTTAGGCACGTCTTCCTGCATGGCCACAGAGCACACTGGCTGGACACTTTGACTCTCTTGTCGTGCCTTGGATCCAAGTGGATCCAGTTACACCGGTGACTGTTTGGCTGAACTAGTGTTTGAGCAGGGGCACAGATCTGCCAGTCATTCCAGATATTTAGGGATTCATAAGCCTTAGGCCTGTATTGGGAACAGGGCTACTAACATGTACCTTAAGAAGATGCAAGGGTCTAGGGAAAGGGTCACTGGTGCTCAATGTCCCATGCACTGTGCCATGGACAAGCTTGAACACCTGGATTTAGGCAGGCCACGTTTATGACGTCTTAAGTCTAAGGGACCAGTCCCCTCAGCTGACGGGGTGGTGCTTTCCATACCATTAGGTGGTTCCTTTGAGTATTTTATTCTGAAAAAAAAAAAAATCCAAAAGAAGAGAGAAGAAATAGTTGCTTCACATGAACAATTTCAGTGTAACAGATTAGTCTAACAGATTTGCTAAAAAAATTTTTTTTTTAGATAGATTATCAAATATGGCACAACTTACAAGCCGGTAAGTGAGCAGGCAAGTGGGGTGGGCAGGGATTATTTGCATATTAATAGAATCATACATACTTAATGAGGGTGAGGTATAGAGTAGAATGAGTAGAGTAAGTCATTTGAAGGCATCAAGGGGCATTTTTTCACAGAAAAAACATCTAGATATGTAATATTAATGAATAGAATGCTTTTTAGCAGTTCAATAAATGGCCGGAGGAGGACTTTAAGTCAAATATTGGATGAAAGTCATTTTCAGTTAATTTTCTCCTACTGCAAGGGATTACAAGGGATCTTTGATAAAAGTAAGTCTAATCCTGCTGAAACTGTAGTTTACACTCCTTGGACACTGTGGCCGCCACCCATGGGGCTGCAGTATGAGCTACAAGTAGCACAGCTGGCTCCAAAGCCTCAGGTTGTGTGGGCAGGGCATCCTCATCCCACTTGGGAAGGAGGCTTAGAGGGAGGGCTATCCTGTGCTGATCTGAAAGCCTCGGCATGCTGGAGTTGTATTGTTCATCTGAGTGAAGGCTCTCTATTCTACTTTTTCAACATTCTTGACCCTGTTTCTTAGGTGGGCATGCCGTGTCACCAGCAAGACATGTCTGGCATTTCTGCAGTACTGTTGTTGGCAACAACAGACAGTGGTAGCTCATGATCAAGCAGGAGCTGACGAGCCTGAGAGCTTGTGACATGAAGTTGTAATTAATTCATGGAGCGGAGGATAGCTCCTCTCTCAAGTGTTCAACACCTAGGCATGAGAGGCATTTTCTGTGGCCATCTCCAGCCTGAAGAGGAGCTATCTGCTATATGTGTAGAAGTGAGCATGCCTGGGTTAGGAAATGCCAAATCCATTAAGGGCCAGGAATACTGACACCTAAGTCACTTCTATTCTTAACGTTATCTTAGGAAATGCTGAATTCATTCAGTTCATGGAGAGATAATGCAGTAGTATCTGGAGCACTGAAATGACCGAAATGAACAACCCATGATCAGATGCAATTTTCAGTGTTTCCATTGTTCCTGCTCTGCTCTTCTTGCTCTGCTCTGCTCCTAATTTAATTTAGGTGCTCTTTTACATATTTTGATATAAATATTTTCAGTTATGTGCTTTTTGATTATATAAGATTATTTAAGAATAATATCACTTGATTGTCTTCTAGTCAAAATATAAGCAATGTTGGTGTTTT
>OMLB01030835.1:0-10961 GCA_900302555.1 Myripristis jacobus | reverse complement strand
CCTCAACAACACACACACACACACACACACACACTCTTATCAGACACCGAGGGCTCGGCTGCAGATAACAGCGTCTAAAACAAACGAGGAACACTCCCCACTCTGAGAGGAGGAAATTCTCCGGCGCTGTTCGCAGAGCTCTGAACAGCACAGCGGCTAAAATGCATCAACATGTCATCATCAGACCCGCAGCCAATCGCAAAAGCAGCAAAAAGTTACTGGGGGAGGGAGGCATTTTTATACACGCCCTCCATACACTCTTGTTTTGTTATTATTATTTTAGTCAGTCTGAATTTAACCAGGCAGGTCACCGTTGATTAAGAAACACATTCTTATTCAGAGGGAGGGCTCGGCAACAGGAAGTTTGCAGCTGAGGGCTGTCAATCAAACGGGGGCGGGAGGTATAAAAAACGTGAGATAGCGCTCTGATTGGACGTGTGGAAGTGACTTTTTAATCCGCAGTAAAGCCGCTGGTTCGACTCAGGAGAAATCAGCTGATGGAACTTCAGACTTCAGATTAGTTTCATCGTGTTTTCTGCACCCAGTGATGATGAAAATATTTTAATGAGAAACTTGCATTTTTTTTATGCTTTGCCTTCAGGACAAGTCGAGCATGAGGCCAAAACACTGTCACTGGGTTCAGGGAATCTGAAGGAACATGTAGATGGAGTGATGGAGAAAGAGAGAGAGAGAGAGGGGGTTCGATGATTTAGCTCAGTTAAGATCTTTGCACGTTTCCTCCCAGCAGCCGAGGCTCCCTGTGTGTTTGTGAAAACGTCTCTCCTCCTCTTGGCCCTCTCTCTCTCTCTCTCTCTCCTTTGTCGCCTCCTTTCTCCAGCCTCTGAATTCCTCGTTGATGCTCTTCCCAGAAAAAGAGGGGTTGTGTGTGTGAGTGTGTGTGTGTGTGTGTGTGTGTGTGAACTGCACCCATTGAATGAGTTACCTAATCACAACAGCAGAGCACTTATACACACTGTGCACACGCAACTAAAACTAAACACACACCGCCAACCTCCCCCTTTGGTTGGATGGACACTGGGAAGAGGAGCTTTACAAATGGGGAGGTTGGAGTGGTGTGTGCGTGTGTGTGTGTGTGTGAGACGAAATTAACCCCCTCCCGCCTCGTCCCTCCAGCCGCTGTCGGAGCGTCTGGAAACTGAAAAAACCTTTCAAGACGCCGAGTGAACAAAATGAAATCACGCCCGTATTTCCTGTTAGGGCTTTTTATTCCGGTTCTTTCCTGCGCTGTTTTGCTCATGCATGATGGTTTTATGTCGGGCTGCAACGACCAATCATTTTCATTGTTCATTAATCTATTTTTTTATTATTCGTTGATCATGTAATGATAAATTATATGATCCATCAAAAAGTACATGGTGATCTTACGGCTTTGTAACCCCACAGTATGTCTCATTTTCATGGGAAAAAAATCTTATTTTATTTCATTATGTTATTATATTGGAGGATTTTGGTCGTCCCTCCTGGTTGTAGGGTCACAGGGATTTGTAAACACTCAAATAACCATAATGCCTTGCGCTGCACGCCCATCTCCTCCCCCCACCGCGCTGAAGGCCGGCCGGTGAACGGGAATGTGCTCTGCCTGTTCATCCAAAAACACTTCCAGGAGTTTATATTCCAAAAATTCCCACAAGTCCAATGCTTTTTACACGGACCCTGGTGGTTAAAAACAATGTGCATGACCTACATTCTTAGGATCAACATGTTTTATGGGTCAAATGTTGTTTTAGGGTTTTCTGTCACTGTAATCTGGCCAGATGTATGAGATTTAGGATTCATTTGTTTGGACCGAAGGGGTGTATGTGTTCTGGCAAAAGCTGAAAAAGACACTTAATTGCTCCTGCAGCAGGTTAATTGGTGTTTCCAAACATGCCTCAGTCATGTGGGAGAGTTATATTCTGTTATATTTCATTTCTTCTGCTGCATCCCATTGTAAATCACTCTGGATTAGAGAGTTGGTAATAAATACAGGAAAATGTAAAATGAAGAGAGGCTGAGATGAGCGTTTTAGCCGGGATGGATTTAGATGGCTGAGCGCTGTGTGCATTAAAGGTGGTTAAGTGTTAAAGAGAGGAGATGGAGGCCGGCGTGCTCGCTGCATACAGATCAGAGCTCAGAGCTGCAAACCTTTTAAGAGCAGACACACAGAATCAGGACGGCTGCTCGGCTCCACAATTAAATTCATGCCATCGTGATGTAAGGAGGCAAATTTGTCTCTCACGGCATCCCTGCTGCTCCGTCTCAGAGCGGGAGGCGTGGAGCTCGTGCACAAGAGCCTGTGTATGTGTGTGTGTGCGTGCACGTGTTTGCATTAAACGTCTGTACACGCCGCATGTGTGTGTGGACATTCCTGCCTTGGCGCCATCTGGCGATCGCATCATCTGTCTCACCGCCAGAGTGTGACCTCAGCCGCAGACCTGCCCGCTCTCCTCCTATATCATACCTGCAACCTGATCCGCCCACACACACCCCCATAAACCCCCACCTCGCCCCCGTGAGCGGTCCAGCTACGCCGAAAATAAATCCTCATCCCAATTAGTGTGATGAAGCCTCGTTTAGTAGCGCTGAAACGAGGCGGCCGGTCTGTAAAGCTCGAGAGGAAATGAGACCGAGGGGTCAGAGCCAAATGCAGCGCCTCCGCTCCCTGTCGGCCACGCTGAGCAAGCAGCCAACAGCTGTTTGCTTGGCAGGAGCTAGACATTAAACGCTGACACACATCCACGGGCTGCTGGGCCCAGGAAACACTCTCTGTCATTTTTTTTTTTTTTTTTTTTAAGGACTGTAAGCAACAGCCCCTAGAAGTCAAGCTTGAATGGGGCAGAATCCACACAGGGGGCTAATTACGAGAAAAAAAAATTGTGAGTACACAGCAAAACATCTGCAGGGCGAGTCCTGTAGTTAAATTTTGCTCATAGCTCATGCTCTAGTCATTTCACCGTAGCTGTTATTTCCCAGAAACATGTTATACTATGTATTATACCCTCAGGTTAAGAAAATAAATGAATATGCCAAGCAAGGGGGTGGAGGGGGAGGGGGGCACACATGCTCTGACTGCAGGGAAACAAAACAAAACAAAACAAAATTAAAATGCGCTCAGCAGAGTGCAGATCTCCTCCAGGCGTGTCTCTCCTTCTCTGAACCGCAGTCTGCCGGCTCTGTGCCACCCTACGTGCTGACCACAACCCAGGAGAGGCTCGGCAGCTGCTTTTGTTTGGTCAAACGCTTTTCAAACTATGAATAAAATGTGTGATTCAGCACAGTCCAGAAGCTCGCCAGCCATTTGCAGCTCTTTGCCCGAAGTTATATGGCTTTTGACAGAAACCGGTTTCAAAAAGAGCACAGATTCAAATAGCAAAATTCAAATTTACCACTCTCTCACACACATACACTTACTAAACAGTGAAGATGAGGCAAACAGTCCCTGAAATCTGAAACAACAACGTCTGTTTTACTCATCATTTTTTACAGTGTTGTGTTTCTGGATTTTTTTCACCCACGATCAGAGCGGACACGGCCACAGATATAAAAAAAAAAACAAAAAAAAAACTAGTGAGCGCAACAGTGAATCAGGCGAGAGAGAGATGCAGCGACCCAGAGAGGGAGAGCCAGAGAGCTGCATGGTCAAGCGAGGTAGACAGTGAATGGAGAGAGAGAGAGTGGTTGAAGTTTTTGACTGACAGCAAAGAGCTTCTTCACATTACAGACGTAAGCGTGCGCAAAAGAGTTTAGGCTGATTGGCCCAGCAGTTTCTGAGAACAGCTGCAGACAAACACACACACACACACACACACACAAAACAATATTTCCCCCCCATGGCGTTCCACTTGGCGGAGTTAAAAAAAGGGAGAGAATGGAGGGAATGAGGAAGTTAGAAACTCCTCCAACGGGTAGAACGAGGACAGCGGGTTCTGTGTTGGAGCTGGGACAGTAACCCTGGTAGAAGTACAACAGCAAAACATACTGCTCTGTTTCCTGCATTAGTTTAAGAAATTAAACTAACTTTTGTTTTGGATACATCCTCTTTTGAGCATGAAATAAAACCTTTAGCGTTTAATCTGAGCCAAAAATGATATTTATGTGACATGTCGGGGTGTTGGTTTTTATTGCATTTTATTTGTTTTAGGAATCCAGACAGATTTACAAGGTGTTACTTGTAATCATTAATTCACTGGATGAACCCTTATTCCTTCTTAATTATTGTTGTTTTGTTGAAGCTAAGCTGCCGTGAACCAGGAAGCACAACTGACTTGTTTACAAAGGGAATTTGAGCCCTCAGCGCCATCTGGTGGTCAGAAATTGACTTCTGCAGCTTTAAGAATGAACCAAGTGTGTGTGTGTGTGTGTGTGTGTGTTCTTCCCCAGGAGGTTCAGCGCTGTACGGCAGACATGAAGATCACATCAGAGCACTCCAACCACCCTGACAACAAGCACAAGAACAGATACATCAACATAGTCGCCTGTGAGTAGAACACACTCTGAAGTACAGTACACACTTTATAGTACACACTCTGAAGTACAGTACACACTCGATAGTACACACTGAACTACAGGACACACTTGATAGTACACACTCTTAAGTACAGTAAACACTTGAAAGTACATACTCTGAAGTACAGTACACAGTTTATAGTACACACTATGAAGTACAGTAAATACTTGAAAGTACACACTCTGAAGTGCGCATTTTAGCACACATCCCTAAGCAAAAATTTTGTAGTACACAGTAATAATAATTCACAGCAAAGTCAAATGTGTCTTAAAATTTTCGGTGCTCTCGAACAATTATTATTTATCATTTATGATCATGCATTGCCTGTACATCTGCTACGTTACGCTCCCACCAACTTTCTGAAATGTGAAATATCTCTGTGCTGCTGTTGTTGTAAAAAAGTATTTCCAAACATATTAATTGTTTAAAATTTGCAAGTTTCCAAACATTTTCAAAAAGGACATTTATAATGCTTTTTGAGGCTGGGAGAAGTTGGCAGGAAGCTACAGCAGAGTGCTTTTTCATCACCAAATCTAGTGGGGAGGTCATGCAACGTGCAGTTTGAAATGATGGAAATCAACATTTCAATACAAATTGGGTTGAAAAATACTAAACCTGTCCTTTAAAGTCCCCATGAAACGACCTCACAGGACCTCGACTTCCTGTAAAACAGAGCATCTTAAACAGTGACGTCATCCTGCTGTAGTGGTTGTGAATTAAAATTTCAAATAATAAAACCTTCACTAATCTTTAAACATACTCTCTCATCCTCCCTATTCCTTCAAAATAAAACTGTTTCTCTCCTAAACTGAGATCCTGTTGGTTTGCACTTGTGTATGATCCTTCCCTGCACCATGTGCCGCCCAAACTTCCTGTTTCAACAGGAAACACATCAAATCAGGAAAGTAAGAGTCCGTGTCATGGGGTCTTTAAAGGTCAGAGGTTCCTCTTGTTTGTCAGAAGCTAGCTTCCTGTGGCGTGTCCCGTTCACCTGCTTGTGTTCGTCCTCAGATGACCACAGCAGAGTGAAGCTGAGGCCGCTGGCTGGGAAGGACTCCAAACACACCGACTACATCAACGCCAACTACGTGGATGTGAGTGCTTTCTCTGCCTCTGATCTGCGCCTGTGTGTGTTTGTGTTTCACAGACTTTGATCATTTTTGTTCAGATGATCACTACACCTACTTAAACAGCAAACACATGTGCCCCCCCCCTCCTCTGTCTGTCGTCCATCAGGGTTACAATAAGCCTAAGGCCTATATCGCGGCGCAGGGACCTCTCAAGTCCACCTTTGAGGACTTCTGGCGGATGGTTTGGGAGCAAAACACCGGCATCATCGTCATGATCACCAACTTAGTGGAGAAAGGCCGGGTATGTGCCGCCACTTTCACAAAATCAGCACATGAATAACACCTCCAACACATGCTGCAGCACTGCCACTGCAGGTCCTAATTCACTCTGTGTCTGTGTGTCTGTGTGTTCTGCAGAGAAAATGTGACCAGTACTGGCCAACGGAGAACAGCGAAGAGTACGGCAACATGGTGGTCACGCTGAAAAGCACCAAAGTGCATGCGTGCTACACGGTCCGCCGCTTCACCCTGCGCAACACCAAAGTTAAAAAGGTGCGACAGGAAGTGAGGGACCTAGAACACTAGATTTGTGAAACTCGCAAGTTGAGGTTGGAGCTGTGTCTCGGGTGCAGTTAGGGTTAAGGTTAAGGGGAAGAATCAAGTGTGCATGCTTTGGAGTGTCTGAGGTTGCCATGTAGACAGGACCCACTTTGTCCCGAGACGATTTGTGGTTAAGTGAGTTTAGAAAGTTTGGTGGTGAATGCTGGTGCTTGAACCCCTGACGCCGAACCAACCAACATCTCCTCCACGCTCCTCCATCCTTCCTTCCAGGGTGGGAAAGGGAACCCGAAGGCGCGAGCCCAGAGCGAGCGGACGGTGCTGCAGTACCATTACACCCAGTGGCCAGACATGGGCGTCCCTGAGTACACCCTGCCCGTCCTCACATTCGTCCGCAGGTCGTCAGCCGCTCAGATGCCCGACATGGGACCCATGCTGGTCCACTGCAGGTAAAGCCTCTTTACTCTGCACTCTGGACGCCTTTACGCCAGGCATTAACATCCTGGTCTCCTGTTCCTCCATTAATCAACATCAACACGTCACTGACTTGCAGCCCGGCGGTGCATTTTCCCAAAGACTAACCCACGTGAAGTGATTTTTTACAGCCAGTGGAAATAAACAGACAGCTATGACCATGCTGGTGTAAAATTTGTATTTTAACTAAAAAAAACCTCATTATTGAGTGCTTTGCATCAATAGAGAATGGCTCAAGAAAGCATCATTATGCACTGATGCTATGATTATTTTCCTAGATATGAGTCACGGGGGTTATTTTGACACCTCACCAGGTGCACCGCTGGCATACACACTGAAAGCTCATTTCCTCTAGTAATATTTATGACCTTTAAAAACAACAGAAAACACCTCATCCCACTTGTTCCCCGATCCCCATCCACCAGGATCCTGCCAATCCACTTTTAGCCAGTGTGTTTACTGCTCAACTTGCCTGCCAACTGTTCAAACAGATTTTTTTTTCCATATCCAGAGTCCCAGATTTACACTTTTACAGTTAATAAACACATTGATGTGAGCGTCACCTGAGGGCTCAGAGTGTGGGATCAGTCTTGCTCCGGGACACCTTGACAGGGATGAGCACCGGCTGTCACAAAGATCAAACCTCGAAAGCTCCACTTGACAACATTTTGCTGTAAAAATCCCACAGTGTCCCCACTAATTGAGACACCGTATCTGGACAAATGCAGTTTGCCTGCTCGACACAACAGCTTTGAGTCCATACCGGCTGCAGACTCTTGGACACGATGAATCAAAAAAGAAAAATGTCCGTGCCAGCAAAATGTGTTAAAATGCTTATTTCATGCACAGCAGCAGACAAAGAGACGACTGCATTTCAGCCCCGGGCTTTTGTCAGGGTTTGTCAGCTTTGGGAAACACAGCGGTGCTATTTGTCCACTGCTGTGCATTAACAAGTATTTTAACATATTTTGGCAGCAGGGACATTGCTCTTTTGAAAGCCCTGCCATCAGTGGAGCAGTTCACTCTGTCATGAGCCACAAAGCATTATCCAGCTGATTCAGGTGCTGCAACACATGCATACCTAATCACACAGCTTTCTTATGGAGGCAGCTGACCATGTATGTATTCTACTATGTGGGAGACCAGTCTAACCTGTTACCAAAGCTCAAGTTGTGATTGACAGGAGAAGCCCTGCTGTGAGATTTCTCTCATTCTGCAAAAAACGTCAGCTTTACCTCGTGTTTGCCTTCCAAAGGTGAAAGTACACAGAGAGTGCATTGCAGCATCACTCCTATTGACACTGCATTTTCATCCTCACACTCTTTAAGCATGTCATGCAGATTCTCCCTCATTGGTTTGTGAAGAATACATAATTATTATCTTGTATCGTGTGAACATATCCTTGAAAAAACACCACAAAAACTGCAACTGCATGTTTTTATTTCTAGCAAAAAACTGTTTAGGTCATTTGTGATCATAAAAAACTGTGGAATTCATCATTCACATGCCTTCTACTGATTCAAATTTCAATGTTATCATTCTGTGTGTGAGGCAAACAGGAGTGTGTGCTGAACAAATAAAAGCACTAGTTTTCAATGAGGCATCACTTGCGGGCGGCAGAGTTAGGTGAGGTATGGCATCGCTGTCCATAAAACGAATCCCATCCAAACAGGGGTGAGCACGTGCAGCAAACGGCAAATTTTGAAATCTGATTAAAATCTGAGATAAAATCGGGACAAATGGAACCGAATGAAATGACATGAGAGCAGCAGGAGAGAGGCAGGTGAAAATGAGCAGGTGTTGTTCATACAAACCAAGATTATCAGTCGCAAAAAAAACGTGTTATTTTTGTCCACTTTTGTGTGTATGCAGGGGGTGTGGCGGAGGGGGGGTCCCACTTTTGAAGGCGTCTTTAACGCGGCACAGTGACATACAAAGTCATTTATGTATTTGCATCAGTTGTAATTTTTCATCTTGAGCAAAAGATTTGTCCACGACGCGAAAACACACTTCAGGTTCGGTGAGAACGCTCCTTAACAAGGCGTCCGAACAGAACCGTCTCCAGCGCCGGTTGCTATGGAAACAGCAGCCGACGTCCATCAGGCGACACGGACCTCCGCTCCGGTCCCGAGCCCGATGTTCAGACTCAGCAGAGAGAACAGAATCATCCAGAAACTGTTTAATTATCATCGTTTTTATTCATCTTTAGTTGATTTAATGAATTACGGTGCTATATGGTTTCCTCTCAATCTACCAGTTTAGGTCACTGTTATCGATTAATTTGCTGCATGTTCACCCCCCCAACAGTGTGTGTGTGTGTGTGTGTGTGTGTGTGTGTGTGTAACCTTTAAGTGTGAAATCTACACACACTTTTTGAAATGAGGCTCCTGAAGGTGGAGCCAGTCACAGTCGCCGGCTTGTGTTTAAGGGCGTTTTACAGCGAGCCAGGCACGGAAATTACCGGTAATTTCACACTGAGTGTCGCCCCCGGGGGAGCGAGTGTGAGGCTCTCCGCTATCATCTGTACTCCAAAGTTCGATAATAACTTGTCACACTGCCTCACTGCTGCGGCTTCACACACACACACACACACACACACACTGATCGGCCTTGCTCATTACTAACATTTTTATCACACACACACACCCACAAACTCCTGCTTGCTCATTATTCAAGTAACAGGCCAGACAAAGGCACATGCACACACACACACACACACACACACACACACACATGCACACACAGCCTGCTGGTTTTAATGTCCCTCCTTTGCCTCATTAATTCAACTTACCGAGAGCCTTAAAATGACTGGAGGTCATATGGGTGTGTGTGTGTGTTTGCACGTGCAGGTGTGTGTGCATGTGCAGTCATCTTAAAAAGAGCAAAGAGACACTTATATAAGAACGTGAAGTGAGCGACTTTTTATGTGCCATTGAACTTGTATAAGTCAAGAGGGGCGATACTGTAGCTCCTTTTATTTTGTTATAATTTAGTGTTTATTTAAGCGGGGCAGTCCCGCTGAGATTGACTTGTTTTCCTGCGGAGACCTGGCCAAGAAAGAAAACAAACAAAGAGCTGTAACGCCAAAGAACACGGCGCAAAGTGAGAAACAGTCAAAGTCACATGAAAAGAGAGAACAAAGTGAAGTTTTCTTTAAAAGCTCCCCAAAAGACTCCGGCAGAATATCAGACCGGCGGTTTCATGGGGCCAGACCTATTTAAATCTTGACTTAGCAAAGCAAAGACAGCCTCTTGCTGAGTCTGCTGCAGGATCCACGAGAATCTAATAGCCACGGTGTTCGGCCAAAAGAAAGAAATACACACCGGCCCACTTCTTGAGAGGCAGGGCTCTCTTTTCCAAAACTCCACTGTGTATTATCCAGAGATTCATCCTGTTTGCCCAAATGAAATTGTGGACATTTCTCTGGTCACAAGAAGCGACAAATTAAAGGTTTAAGAGTCAAATCCAAAACAGCGGTGAGCGAGAGCAGCGTCTGGAGGAAGCCTGAGCCTGAGCATGAGGATTGCTAGCTACTGAAGGCCCTCAAGCATTTGCCTCTTGCTGCCATTTAACCCCACTGCTGTGCAAAATTTGCATCGTCCCAGTTGAACCCAGTCATAAATGGAGCGTCAGTCCTACCAGAAACACACACCCAAACTGAGCTCTGAGTTTTAAAAGTTCAGCAGTTCTTGTGGAAACTCTTCATGTCCTGTGGATGAGCTGTATGTTTCAGTGCTCGGTGTGTGTGTGTGTGTGTGTCGGGTGTTGTGTGTTGCAGTGCCGGCGTGGGGCGGACGGGGACGTACATCGTCATCGACAGCATGCTGCAGCAGATCAAGGACAAGAGCACGGTCAACGTCCTCGGCTTCCTCAAACACATCCGCACGCAGCGCAACTACCTGGTCCAGACTGAGGTCAGTATGCACACATGCACAGTTTATGCACGTGCACGCTCATTGCAGGAGCGCGCCGAGGCTTTGGGAGAGCGCCGTGTTGACGAGAACAAACTCAGTCATGTGTCCCTGGGAGATCGGTACCGTATTTCCTCAGATAAAAGCCGCCTCTCCAGTGATGTTTTGTGGTCGACATGAATAAATAAAGGTCGACCCCAAATACAGGCCGGGGATGAAACAAGGCTAGATTCAATATCCAGGTTTTGAATTTTTTTATGAGTAATTAATTTAATATCAATTAAAATTAATGTGCTACCTGTAAAAACCAAATATCATTAACGTAAGTTTTTAAAATATATTTTTATGTTTATTTGATTTTTTAAATTTATTTCATTGATTTCATTATGATTGTTATTATTTTTTATTTTTTATTTTATTTTTATATTATTATTATTATTA
>OMLB01030822.1:16941-38615 GCA_900302555.1 Myripristis jacobus | reverse complement strand
GAGAGAGAGCGCCATACTGTCTATTTCTCTAAGCTTGTCAAAAACACACAGCTAAAGCACTGGGGAAATTGAGGATGTCAGCATCTTTGAGTGTCAGTCTATTACAGATGGCCACCATTGAGTGTGTGTAGTGTGGGAGTGTGTGTGTGTGTGTGTGTGTGTGTGTATGTAAACTGTCATTTATGTGTGCAGCAGCCTGAGTTGTGTGCATGTGTATGTGCATGGCTGGGTGTGTGTGTGTGTGTGTGTGCGCGTGTTGGAGTGAATTAGAAGTAGAAGTGCCTCTGAAAGCAGTCCCAGACGGAGTCTTCTCCATCCTGCCGCCCGTCCTGTGCTGATGGTTCCCGCTCTCTGAAATAATGGATTCTAATTCCTTTCCACTAGAGTGCACCCATCTGCTGGCTTTGGGGGGCAGTAAAATCCTCTATCAGTTACAATTATCCCACGCTTTGAGAGGACTGCACAGTAAGCGTGTGTGTGACCCGCTCACACCCACAATGAGCGGCGCAAGGGGCCAAGGACATGGCTGTTTATGTGTGCATTGTGTGTGTGTGTGTGTGTGTGAGTGAGAGACAGAGAGATACTGCTGCGTAAGCGTGTGAGAATCTCGCTCCCCCCATGGGACGGGGTGTTCATGACAAATCATCCTGAGGGAATCGACACCAACTCGGCCGTGTGTGTGTGTGTGTGTGATTTGACATGTAGGTTTGTGTAATACCCCACCTAACCGTGTGCATGCATGTCTGTTTGTGTTCCTCTCCCTCCCTAGTGGATTGTCCCCTAGTGATGAAGGATACCCCCTCCACTCTCTGTGCCCCATGGGTGATACGCAATATGACTCATCCCCCTCTTCCTGCGAGGCCGACTGCGCCGACTCACCGCCGGGTGGACAGCAGTCAATCTGACAGTGCAGAAATACAACAGCTAGGTTTGAGACACGCAACCCGAGCACCCTCCGCCAACCTCAAATGTGCCTCCTGCGGGAGCCACATGAGCCCGGCTTGTCTGAGAGGAATATTTTGTTCCATCCAGCGAAAGCCCCCCCCGCTCTCAGCGCTCACACGTCGCGGCGCGGCCCTGGGGAGTCTGCCGCGCGACGTCCCGAAGCCTTGTGTGGATCCCCCGATCAGAGTGGGAAACATGGGCTGCTGTTTGGTGGCGTTATTGCTGTTATGGTCCTGAGTGGCGGAGTGTGTTTGTGGCTGTGGGATTTGGCCCTTCAGCGGAAAGGGAAACAGAGGCGGAGACACACGAGGAGGCTTCAGGAGAGCCTGGGAAGGGACACTCTGACAACACACCACCCTCCCCTCCCCCAAGACAGACACACTACCTCTGATCCGCCTCTTTCTCTACACCTCCATCCTCTCTCTCTCTGGCTGATGCTTCTTTATTCTCTGGTTGTGTTTCTTTGGCGTCGCAGTCCATTTTCACTCTACCGTCTCAATATACTTTTGTGTCCTTTTTCTCTTCTGTACCTCATTACCGTATGTCTCCTACGTGCATGCACATGGCCGTCTACTGTTAAGGAACAGTGTGTTTTATTTATTTGCTCGCCGCCTGTTTGAGAGTGTGTGTGTGCCGTGCAAAGCTGGCGGCGGCGGTGGCTGGCTGAGAGCTGCATTGGTTGCAGGAGGAGATAAACCGGGGCTGTGTTTCCCGGCAGTGTTGCAGATTTATCCCTCTGCTTACGGCCACGCTTTTACTGCCCTTCCACTGGCCCCCGCTGGATCTCATCTCTCTCTCCCTCTTCCCCTCGTTCTCTCTATCTCCTACTCGCCATAAGGGACCAGTCTCTCTCTCTGCACGGTCTAGCTGCCATAAATCTGTCACATTGCTCCATAAAGCTGCTCAGGGCATGACTCAACAAATATTAAGGAAGAGGAGAATAAATAAATAAAGCTAAATAAAAGAGAAACCCCCGTCTAGAGGGAGAGACAACTTTTCTGCACACAAAATGGAGCCTGGCTGTAAAATATTTACCTCAGTGTCTCTGTGCTTTAGACACTCTGCTGGGAGTCTCACTCCATCGACAACACACACACACACGCACTCTCTCTCTCTCTCACACACACACACACACACACAGACACACACACTATTTCTTTTTCTTTCTTTGCCTCCCTCATGACTCTTTCTCTCTTCTTGTCTTCCTCTTGCTGCTGCCGAGCACTTATGTTCCAAACACACACAACGATACACACAACACACAGACACATACCAAACACATACAAAGAACCAAAGAACAAACAGAGACCCTTTACATAATTGCAAGACAGTTGCAATGCATGCACTAACCCTTTCCTTGAACCCCCAGCGGAATGAAGACGGAGACAAACAGCACAAATGGATGAAAGGGCCGTGTTGTGCAGCCTCTTTATGCACATGGCCGGGTGTGAGCGCGCTGACATGTGAGGCCATGCTTGTCAGTTTATCAACGGCAGCAATTTCTCACCCTTGGTCAGTCAGCTGTGGAGGCATTTTAACTAACCTGGATCCCAAAAGCATAAAAATGGAAGACAAAAGGCAGCCTCGCGCTCCGTTTTGTCTATGCGCACACGCTCGCACACGTACGAACCCACTCTACTTTCCAGACCCCTCCGTCTTGTCCGACTGGCTTCACCCTGACAGACACATTAGCCATTCAGGGAGCAGCAAACACCATGTGGACAGCTGACTGTGCCCAGAAATCAAGCAATATGCTGTCATAGAAAAAAAAAAAAAAAAAATCCAAAACACTCATACACGCATACCCACTCGCATGCGTGCACACACACACACACACACACGGTGGGCACATCGTGACCCCCATCAAAGAAGACAAACAACGGCGAGTGAAAGTGGCCGCCTCGCCATGTGGCAAGCCGGCGTATGGAACCTTGACACCATATGGGCTCTCCATTGTTGAGGGAGCAGCCTGGGGACATTAGCACCCACCATTTGCATATATGGAAAACACTATTACAATTGTTTTTCTTTTGCTGTTTTGTTTTTTTTTTTTCCCCAGCAAAATAAGAGGCGCCATCATCAATCTACCTTTAGTGCCTGGAGGTGCGTTGGAAAGGATTTGTAAAGTCATCCATTTCCTGTCATTTGGAAATGACACAGATAGAGCCGACCGCAGCTGGAGGAAATCCCATGATGCTCTTACCTAGCTGGAGCTCCATGTTGCTAATCTTGTTTTCTGAGGGGAACAGGATCTTTGGCGGCTTGTCGGTCAGAGGAGCTGCAAAGTAAAGAAAACACAATTTAGATGTGATAAACAGACAAACAGACAATGCGGGCAAACCGCCGCTGAGGAAGAACGGCGAGCATTTCTGATTGAGACATTCCTGTCCGCCTCGTCTCACGTCCCCGCAGTATTTTTCTTTGCGTGCCTCTCTGCCACATAAGGGTTTCTTGGCGTCCACACACACAGCATAGACAGGAAGCATCTTTTTCTTTATGCTCATCATATTCATCTCTGTCCAGCCCTCACACTCTCCCATTTCCCTCTCTTCCTCTCTCTTTCCAGCCATATTGCTCTCTAGTGCCTATAGACCTTGGATCCCATTCGCCTGCCCTACTACTAATCATAAATTAATCACTGGTTTGCCAGGAACAAGCCACCAGTTAATCTGCGTGAGTGTTGTATATTTGAAGAGCCATCATGGTGTGTGTGTGTGTCTGAGTGAGAGGGAGCAGCTGATGCTCTAATGATGCTAATCATCCATACGGTGGATGTCAGGCCTGCTGCTGGAGTCCTCTCCCCGGGGAATGCCAGAACATGCAGCAGTTTTATTGTTGCTAAAAGCCTTTGTGTGTTCTGTGGGGGGAAAGCCGCACTCTTCAAAGGGGCGGTGGAGGGTTAGATAACAGAGAGGGGGTCATGTATGTACACGGCCAAGCGTTCAGAGACATGGCGAGAAAGAGATGAGGAGGCTGTGTCAATGTGTCGGATTCGCCGGATTGCTCAAGCGAACAAATCATGACTTCCCTCGCGTTTACCCTGGAAGCTTCAACCCGGCAGGCCTTCGGGTTGAGATAGGTGTAAGATAATTATTTTACACATTGCAATACAAGGAGGTCTGCAAGGTAAAAAACACAAGAAGATGCAACTAAGCACAAGATGCACCATGATACTCTTGACATTATTCATGTACACAGACCTGGCATATCATGGCTTTTAGGAAAAGTTGAGATTTCATGTACATTTACTGCTCTGGTTACCACAAGAGGGAGAATTCAACTTTTTGCCATAAGGTACAGCAAACCGCACCTCAAAGGAAACACTGGCATGTCACCTAAGGTCAGGTGATAGGCTGGCGATTTGTCACTCAATTTTACCATGTTGCACATATTCAGTATAAACACACCAGTGGTTACAGAACGCATCACTGAGGTCCAGTCATTTGCTCTGAAGACACGGAGGCAGAAAATCCAGAGCTAAATGTTCTATTCTGTGCATTTCTGGTCTTAACAGACGACTGGTAATTTTGTTTATCAAATTCCCAACAGATTTTCGGTCTTCTATTGCCGTTGATTATATGAGATTAAAAAAAAGCATTACCGACATTAGGAAGGATGCTCTATTGTTGCCATGACAGCTGGGGCAGCGATGGGGTCAAGGTTTGACAACCACTGCAGCAATGAAGATGGCATTGTTTAACGAATACACAAAATGTTGTTGCAGTCGACCATAAAATGTGATCATCAGTGGATTCACTGACCACAAATTGGCTAAACTGCCAACTGGCCTTGAGAGGTGTGGAAGGAACTTAAAGGACAATTCCAATCAAACTCAACCACAGAGTGTACTACTAATAATAAACAAACAAACAAACAAATTTAGTTTTTCTATAGCAGTATCAAAGATGCAACAGTTAATCAGACAAGACACTCGTAGGTTACTATGCTGCTACTATATTGTTATTAGTGCTATACATTTTAATACATGTTTTTTTCCTAATCTTGTCATAATCATTTTGACACTTGCCCCACACTAATAGCCTGCATTATAGCCTGCAGAGGAGGTAAACTATAAATCATCGGCACTCGCTTTGGCTGGAAAATATGGCAGCCTGAGGCCAAAGTTGAATTTAAGCGTTTCATTTCATTTCCTTTGAGCCCCCCTCCTGCCACACTCAAAAAACAAACAAAACAAAAAAAAATAATGCAATTGTTCCCTGTATTTATGCCATGCACATATCATTTCCCTGCTGATGTTAACACCATCTTTGAGCTATGGCATGCTGAGGGATACATCCAAACCTGAAATGCCCTTTTTTTATTGCTGTGTCATTACATCACCAGCAAAAATTGGGGCATGTTAAGCTCATTATTACCCACATTTTTCCACTAGCAAGCATGACATATTTGATATCAGTGAAGACCTTGGGATCTCTTCTTTTGTATTAAACTGAGTGCTGCGGATGTGAGCAGAGCCAGACCATACTAATCGTATTACAGTGCTTATAAGGCTGCAGAGATGAAGACGGAAGAAGAAGTTTACATGAACAACAGGTTTGGCGCACCGCAGTCCATGTGGTCATGTGTATGCATGGCAGGAATGCATGTAGTTACGTAACAGCTCCGAGCACTGTGCAAACACACTGCAGGTCAGAGAACACTGAAGGGTTCACTTTGATCAAGAGCAGCACACACATACAAATAAAAAGAAACACAAAAAGAAGCACAAACATGCACTAGGGCGCACAAACACTAATTTGCCGGTACCTGACCCAGCTACAAAGAAACCTTTGCTGAATAAAACAGAGGCTAGTCCCAACAGCAGACCTTTCAGGCACGCCTAATTACAGAGCTGTGAAGTTGTGCAGTCTGCGCATTCGGGCCAGTTCGTTAGCCCGGTGCTTTCATTAAGATATTTCCTTAGAATGTCCTCAGCAGCCCCCTCCATCTTTAGACTTATTATAAGCACTCTCTAACAAGCTGTTTGAAAGCCCTGCTCTGTTTTAGTGTCTGTTTTTTGGGGGAATGAGCCGTGCAGGCGTTACTTGTGCGAGCGTAATGTGAAGAAAAGTGCCTGGTCTTGTCTGAAGTAAAGTGCTCGGTCTTGTAACGCGCTTGGTCTCAGACTTGCAACGCATAACAACACATTTGACGATTGCGGCGGAAGAAAAACTTACTTGAAAGTCAGAAAGGAGCGTTTAAGTATACGCGTGTAAGAGTGTCGGCCTAAGTGCGGGGGCGTGAATAGGCTGGAAAACAGAAATCAATGTTCAGTTGTGCCATCATTACTATTGGTATGGAAAAACTGATGGAAAAGGATGGTTGCATTCTCTGACAACTATGAGAGGGGCGGTCATGGGCTCTTAGGCACAACTGTTTGCTCTGTTAATAGGTAATCACAGCACAAATTACACTGGATACTGATACTCTTCTAATTACATATCAAAATGCTACACATAATTACACAATGGGTGATCCTATAGCTAATTATACAGTGGGCAAACCGAAAGACAAATGAGGACAGGTTGTGTACAGGAAGAAAGGGGGGAGGGTGAGCAGGGGTGGCAAAAAAATAACAAAGATAGAGACCTGACGCGGCTGTAAAACGGATAGAAAAATGGAGACGCGAGGTGGAGAGAATGAATCAGGCAAGTGGACGGAGAGAAGGAATTATAAAGCGAAAGTGGAGCCAGTCAAGAAACACGCTCCCCCACGTTTTGGCATGCTACACTTCACTCTGAAAATCTCATTATCTTAATTACCATTCCTTTATGGAGAAATACATTAATTATCTCAGTTCAGGAGGAGACACCATTTAAAAGTGGAGAGGACTGTGAGCAACTCCGAACAAAGAAACTAGCCAGCTGCCTCTGCTTCCCATCAGCCGCAGAGTCAAGAATTAAACAAAGGTAGATGTAAACATTTTTTTTTTTTACCCTGAACATTTTCATACTTCCGAGCTGCGAACTTAAAAGGCTTAGGTTTGTGCCTCTGTTACTCGTTTCTTACCTTGGCGAGTGAAGTTGCGGAAAGGTTATGTTTTTTTTCATCCCTGTCTGTCTGCTGGCATTCGTAAGACATCTCAAAAAATCACAGATTTTTCTGAAACCTGTTGAGCGGCCAGGTTCTGGTCAAACATCGGTTGATTTGGGCCTTGGCGATGATCCAGATCTGGGACTACTGGCATTTGGTGATTATTGTTTTTTAGCCATAACTATTGCACAGCATTCAGGTGCTGGTGGAAAGACGTGTATTGTATTAGGACTGAGCGCTACATCGACATTATATTGATTTTGTGATATGAGACTAGATATGAGCTGGGATTTTGTGCTATAAATGTTGTAGCCCTGCTATTAATGACTGTTCTTGCTGTTTTATTATTTCCCCTCTACACCTGTTTTGTCGTCATATCTATATTATTAATGACTGTTTATGTTTTAGCCACTTTCTCGGCAAATCAAACCCTGAGAACGAAAGGAAAAACATCAGCTGTTATGGAGGCTGCGGCGTTGCAAGTTGGAGGGTGGTTTAGTGTTGGAGGAGGTTTGCATTGTACAGAGTGCGTTGTAGTTGTTATTGTGTAGGTGTGACATGTGTGTGGATGGCTGTGAACAGAGAGTCAAATAATCCTGTGTCCTGTGTGAATATGCGCTTTGGGCTTTAGGGGACGAGGAATGGCGGGGCCGTTGTGCCTATGCAATTTGTTATACTCTGTGTTCAGTGACTCTCTGTATAACGTTGATGCTGGAGCATTCTCGAGGTAGCAGCATTGTCTATTATCTATGAGGAAGCAGTCGGAATTCATTTTCGGGACAAGTATCTCGACAAACTCTGCAACAACATGCCAGTGTTTTCATTTAACTGGGGATGAAATGCTGCAGGCAAAAAGTTAAGGAGTTTGTGACATATGGAGTGGAAATGACTGAGCCTTCGCTTATGCCTACCTACACTGTGTGAAAAATGCAGCATGTGGTGCGTGTGTGTGTGTGTGTCTGTGTGTGTAAGAGAAATGCCAGCGTTTAAGTGTGTATTTTGTGCAAGTGTGTATACGGTATGCTTTCAAAGCCTGGGTTGCTCTGAAACATGACAGTCGGTAGGAAATCTCTACGCTGCTTCACTGTGAGTAGGGTATAAGTGCCATTGAGGAGAAGTTAAGCTGTGTGAGTGCGTGTGCGTGCGCGCAGGGGCCACATGTGGGTGCATTAACACCGAGAGAGTGGGACTCCATGGATATAAGCTTTGTGATCAGTCAGCCACAATCCCATTTCTGCTTGGTGGCGGAAAAGCTCGCTGGACTTTCCAGATGGATTATTCTGGGTGACTGAGTGTAGGGAAACAGCAAATTAATGAATTATGAATGGAGCCGGAATACTCGGATCATTGGGCTTTTCCTGTTAGTCGGCCACAGAAGGAGGGAGATTTGCTGCCGAGTAGCACGGTGTCGGCAAATTGGTGACAAAGGTGAAAATAAGAACAAATCAAAGTGAGCGATACGTGGAATTACTGCAACACAGGTGTGCCGGTGCTCATGCAGGCATACACGCGCATGTCGCCCCTGATGCAGGCACAGGCACGGTGGCATTGATGGACAAAGACCTCGGGGCACACACTGACACCCGAGCATACACAAACACACACACTCACAGGCAGGCACGTGCACTCAAATGCGCGTATGTGAGGCGGTGAGCACAAGACTGCAGTGTCCTTTGGTCGCAGGTAATTGGCTCCCAAAGGTTTTGGGCAGTTTTACCCACAAAGGCAGTCCAGCTGGAGAAGTCCAGATTAATAGGGGGACTGAAGAGCCGCATGGATAGAGGGACGGAGAGTGATGGAAACGTCAGCAAATACAGAGTAGTTGCGAGTCTCCCATGACCACTAAGTCTGACTAGACAAGTCTCGGCACTCTTCCCCGCCCAACAGGCTCCTATATTGTATTGCAGAAGACCCCCATATATTAATAGTGACCTTCCTCTGTACAGGTGTCACCTCTGAGCCAGTTTCATTACATTCCTGATGGCGCAATAATCATCCTGTATGATGCCCTTACAGAAGTCACCTCAGAGTATACAGAATTCAATTCCAGACCAAAACATTTCCCACAAGAGAAAGGCTGAGCTGGGAGTTGGATGGTGTCATCCAGGGGAAGCTAATAAAAGCAGTTATATTCATCCTAAACCACATCACGCTTCCCCGCTGTTACTGTGCACCGCCGTTATGCTCTCTGAAAGCCCTGCCTCTGGCTACGTTAAAATACTTCAACATCAAAGCCGCAGAAGTAAGCTGTCCTGCAAATTCGAGCAGACAGGATATTGGATAAGAGGCCATCTTGTGCATCATCATCGCTGGCACCATCAGATGGACAAAAATAATCTCGGCATAATCGTGAAAGGTGACAACAATTGGCCTATTATTATCTCCTGGCCAAGCTGCCAATCAAGCTGCTTCAACTAAGCCGCTCTCTAGGAGCCTATCTGATGATGGAACATGGCAGTGATCAAGCGCTTCAAAGCAGGACTCCGGCTGTGAAGCCTTAATAATCTATATCTTTGTAAAATGAGAAGAAAGAGCAAATTAAGACCCAGTGCCAGCATGCCAGCTCCCTCCCCCTTTTTCCTTCCTGCTTCCCAAGGAGCATCGGGAACATGTAATTAACCAGTGAGAATGGCACTTAACAATCCATTATCAAATAAGTAGCGCATATGCATCCACGGATGATAAGCTGAATGTGAGTAAAAATGAAGAAACTATTAGAGAAAGCAAGAGAAAGGCAGCGAAAAGGAAAGGATGTGGAAGTAAGTGATGCGGAGAAAGAATTAGGGAGAGAGAGAGATACAGAGATACGGACGGCGACAGCGAGACAGGAACAGACGAAGAAAGAAAATGTGTTATCGATTGCTGGGGGTTTACTGTGATTCTGCCCTCTCAGCAAGTGTGTATATGTGTGTGTGTGTGTGGGTGAGCTTGTGTATACACGTGCTCGCGTGTGCACCGCTTCTTCTGGCTGCTCCTTAAATCTGCGGCTGTGACAGCTCCGTCTAATAATCTCGGTGGTGTCTCCTCGTACGGCAGAGTTCTCACCACAGGCTTCCCCTCCTCTGGAACATCAGCGGGCCCTCTCCCCGAACCCCGACTCCTCAACATCCATTAGCCCGCGCCGCGGCTTGACTGCAGCTTCAAGCGACCTCGATTCCAAAACAAACCTTCAGAAAATATGCGCCTGTTCTCTAAACAGCATAATAATGTATCACTCCACTTAAAAAGGCACCTCATTAAGACTGCCTTAATTTGTTTTTTCAGACTCTCAACTTGGATTAAATTTTACGCAGGTTCGTGGGATAACTCGCGTCGCATTCCCAATAAGAGGTTCAATTAAGCAGTCAGGGAATGTGAAGAGCGTTTGAAATGAATGAGGAGCATTTTTAATGGGCCTACTGTTTACGGAATAATGAGTGAGGGAGGACGCTGAGGCGAGGGGGAGCGACAGAGAGAGGAGAGTCCTGACTTTGCCGGGAGAAATTAAAACTGTCACTCTACAAAACGCACACATTCACGCATGCGCAGGAACTTGCTCACCAACACAACAGGCACACTCCAGGCAAACTTTGTCGTCAAATTCAGAAGGTACAGTTAAAGTTATTGACGCTCTGACGACTGATATCAGGCAGCTTCATGGAAAATCTGAGGTCTTGCTTCATCTTTGATATGACAGCAACACCCCAGCGACTTCCTCTCTAGATTTCTGTCTAATTAATCCATCACAGTGGAAAAGCAGAACATGTTCTCCTGCTCGACAAATGCAGATTCTCCCTTCTCTCACACACACATACATGCACACACACACACACACACACCCTGCCCCATCATCTCTCTATACAGTCCCTAGGGAGCAGTGACACATATGGTGCGCTATGCTCTGTTTCGCTACAGTAGGAGATAAGACTGTTCCAACCATACAGAAACCAGATGCTTTATTCCAAGCAGCTTGCTCTTGGAATAAAGACCATGATTCATGAGGCAGAGTTCAAACACTTTTTTTTTTTTTTTTAAACGGAGAGCTTTGAATGCAAACTAAAGTTAGAGATCAGAAACCAAGTAAATGTTCTACGGTGAGACAAGGAAGTAACTGTGTCTGTGTGCTCACTCAACAAATAAGAGCTGTATTCATGTGTGTTGAGATCCCCTGCAGCCCCGAGTGCTCGTGTGTGAGTGTGTGTCTAATGCTGCGCACTCATGCATGCTCATTTGAATGTACTTTACAAATTGGGGTAGCAGCGGGGCAACCACAGTTGCCAAATTGCTGAGCTTGTATGTATGTATATTTGTGCGCGTGTGTGTGTGTGTGTGTGTGGGAAATAAGAGCTAAAAAAGAGAGAGCAAGAGAGCAAAGGAGAAGGTGAAAGAGAGAGAGCACACTTGTGTATTTGGGATCTTCGCCGGGTTATGTGCCTGTGAGGATACATAAAAACCAAGTGTGCAAGGGTGTGCATGTCTGTGATGTGAATCCAAGTTCAAATGAGTATGAATAAATGGTGTGTGTGTGTGGGCGCGCATGTGTGCATGCTTGAGTGTGTATTTTATGTGCAGCTGAGTGAATTATTTGTGCTGAACATTACTCCTGCTAATGCCTCGGGTGCAGAGGCAGAGGGGAAGAAACAAAGATGAAAAGAAAAAAAGGGTAGCAGAGGCAACAAGGGGTGGAAACAAACCGGAGCGAGGGAAAGGGACGGAGAGCAGGCAGAGACGGAACAGGAGGAAGGAGTAGAGAGGTGGAGAACTTGACGGAGGACAGATCCTGCGCTTCGAGGCTCCAGTCAAAGCTCGCTAGACTCTGGCCTCGAGCACACCACTGATGAAGTATTGACATATCGACAATCTGTGTGTGGGTGTAGCTTAGTGCAAGCTGCTTTGTGCCCTGCCCGTACTCAACATCTCTCTCCTCTCATCTGTCTCCGGCTCTGCGCTCTGTTCTTAACCTCTCGCACACTCGCACGGTGCGCTCCTTCCTTTCATTCTGTCTCTCTAAGAAGCATAGCCCTTTCCCCCACTGTCATCTTTTCATCCTTTGTCAGTGTCCCAGGATTGTCCCCGCCACACTCCCTTTTACCTCTCCGTAAACCGTGCCAGGTCTTTTCTTAGCTTGCTGCTCTGCGCTCAACTCTTCCCTTGCCCTGCCTCTCCCTGTCAGTGTGTGTGTGTGTGTGTGTGTGTCTTGGATAATATCAGTGTGAGCATTAATGTTCCCCAATGGGTAGAGTGTGCACTACACTGTTCTTCCATTAGGGCTCAGCTCACAGACAGCGTGTAGACATTCAATAATGCAGGCCAGTGCTTAACGTCTGCTGGTCTGCAACATCAGCATACACCCTCGCTGCCCAGTGACACACACTCATGGATGGACACGCACACACACACACACGAGCACAATTTGCGTTGTGATGCTGGCAAATACACTCTTTCTCGGTGCGCACACACACACTGACAGGCACACACAAACCTGCTAACACACGCGCGCACACACAGACCTTCCTGTCTGCCTCAGATAACAGAGCCCAGCGGTGGAGTGGCGATAAAGGAGCCATTCCTGCTACATGAAAGAGTAAAAGGTACAGTAAATACAGCTGTGTGGAGCTAAAGCAGATAGGCAGAGCTGCGGTGGACGGAGGGAAAACAAATGATACAGGACAGAGAGAGAGAGAGACATTCGGGCCAGACAGATTATGACCATCCAAACATCCAGCTGCTGGGCCTTACAGTAGGTAATAACAGAGGATTAGTTGCCTAATCAGTGGGGATCTCCGTGGGCTATTCAGGGGGAAGCCCTGGTGGCCTGGTGTCCATTATGTTGCTCTATCTGTCAGAGCAGGATGACCAGGCTAACTCTGCCCACTGTGGAGGACAGCCAGAGCAGGTGGATACACACCTGAGGGACAGGATTAACACAGTCCTGGCACATTGCAACCAGCATGCACAGCGCATAATCCCACTGGAACGGTGCGTTTTGTGCGTCTGTGTGTGTGTATACGTGCTTGTGTGTGATCCTCTTGTTTTGCTGTGCTGAACAGTTGCCCAGGTGTGTAAAGATGCTAACAGTGCCGAAGCTTGAGGCTGAGGTGGAGCGTCCGGGGCCTGAGATTCATCTGAAGTAAGGCTCCACTGCAGTGAGGAGCGGAGAGACGGTGTCACCTCTGCACCATCTGCTACGTCAGATCGCTGTGACCCCTCTCCACAGCGGCCTCAGCAGCTGACAGAATCCACTGTTTCTGCTCACCTGTGTGTAATAGCTCTGTGATAAATGTAGTAGCGGTTAAATAAGTGAACAAATAAGTGATATCTTGAAGTAATTACACGGTACTAGGGATGCTTTTATTATATATAACAAGATAAAGTGTGTTGTTCACTCTAGATTCTTGAAGAGAGTAATTTAATCAACGTCAACCTTGAGTTTAAGACAATAGTGGGAGACATGGCGACCAGCCTTTCTCAACCAGGGTGCTGCCTGACATTGCTGACATAATACAATGAATTGAAATTTTACCATCGACTGCATCATCCAGTGGTATTTCAAGCAGCAAGACAAAGAAAAGACTGTTTGTTGTTTCATCTTCACCAGGGATCCATCATGCCCTCTCCCTATGAGTCTGGTATGTGGTGCGGCATTGTCAAATCAAGCCACGGCTCCCGGCAAACTTAAGAGACGCCTGACAACAAATCGTCCGTCACTAGCCAGCGAGGATGCAGAGTATTTTATTCATTTGAACAGCGAACACAACCGACAAGAGCAAGCGATGATAAAGTGTGCGAAAAGTTCAAGTACACTTGAAAGCTCAAAAAAAAAAAAATGTTCCATGGCTGGCATGAGAACAACTGGTAGAAATGAAGGAAGGTCACACATTAAAAATAAGATTTCAGTGCATAGCTTTGGACGGGTTTGGGATATCCTTCGAGAAGGAGTACCCCGTATTTTCAAGTAGTGGCAGTGCAATTTTGCTACCCTCTCTCTGCAATGTATTTGCGTGAGCTGTGCTTTTCAAGAGTGTTTCACTAAGTTTTAAATAGACGGATTACTGGCACTTTATCACCATGCAAATCAAAATCAAAATTACTCACAAAGACGACAAGGGGCTGTGACACATTTGTAGTGTTTGCATTTTTTACATCCCATTCGCCTGAAGGAAGCCAACAAAAACCTGAAAGCCTGAAAGTTTGCTTTTAACATGTTTGTCAAACCACTAAACAACATACCCTCCTTTTAGGATCTTTGATTGAATTTGAGTCCTCATTTTAGAGCAAAGTATACACCACTACCTGCTGTTACAGCGAGGATTGTGGACTGCAGGACAAGAATACAACTCAGGTGAAGTGCTTCATGCCTGAGTGGATATAGCGGCATTTTTAAATAGCAATTTTATTGTAAATCAAGAACACAAATGCAAAATGAATGCAGAACAAAAGACTGCTTCAATGTCTAAAGAGCAGATTAAGCAGCTGAACAGCTCCAGAAAACATCCTTTTTGTTTTCTTTATTTCAGCGAATAGCAAGAAAACAATGCAAAGGCTACACTCATGGGACGTGCAATCTTGAGTGAGTAACACTGTATTGTACATAGCGGTAAAGTGTAAATCATCTACTTAAAAGGAAAGGGAAATATTTCGTTAACTTGGTTAATTACTGGCAGATTATGAGACTGTATCTGGTTAATTTCCAGGGGCCATACTGCTCAGCATGACTGCAAATTGAATGGAATAGAGATGCATTGGACTAAATTATATCCCAGCTTCTGTAACAGCTCCCAGTTACCACTAGGCCTCATCTCTCTTTACAGCCCACGTTTTATATTAATCTGTGTGTGCTTTATGTGTATTCAATACTTTGAAATTGTATACTTCTGGAAGAATTCCACAAATTGGAATAACATCATTCAGGTAGAAAATAGTTCAAAGAGCTACTTTAAACAACTTGCCCCTCTAGGCATCAATTTTTGAAAAACCTCAAGTAGAGAAGCGAGAGAGTGTGTCATTATTCAACCAGTGAGCATTGTTTGTCATCAGAGCCAATCCTTTAAGCAGGGTGAATGATTTTTTCATCTCCCTCGGAGCGCCACGGGTGTTAATTGGAACCCCGACTCTGTCGGATAGCACAGACATGCAAAATGGAGTTTGCAAAGCTAAAATGGAGGTGATGTCAGAGTGGCTGATGGGACAGGCGGAGAACAGGCACCTTCCTCTAAGGGGAAAGGAGCTGAGGAACAAGGAAGGAGAGACAGCTCGCCTCTCTGCTCCCTTTTTACTCTGTCAATCAGCACCACAGCTTAGAAAAGCTAAGCCTCCATCTGGAAAACACACAGAAACTTCCCTGAGATAGCAGAGCAATATTCCACTGTAAGCCAAAACAGACATCTAGTATTCGACTGGAATACACATCCCCTCCATGATGGAATCGCTAGCCATTTGTCTCTCACATCACACATTTGTCTTCTCGCTGTTTTGAGTTCCAGAGCCGGAGTACTTCTCACAGAATTACTCCTACACAAAAAAGATGCTCGCTATAAGGTAAAACTGACATTTACAGCGTGTCCAATGTTGAAGTCACAGAGATGAAATGAAAAAGAAGGCTCTCTAACAGCCAGAGACAAGTAATGTTGCACTCCAAGCATCTGCGGCCATCCTGACACATGCACTGCTTTTTCCTTGATTTTAGAGCCACTGTGGTCTTGTACATAGTGTGTGTGTGCCATAGTGTCTAAATAGAGCGACTCAGCAGCCTGAGCAGCGGAGAGAAATTGGGATTCAGACGAGCAGCAGATACATGCACATAAACACTCTTAAAGTCAAATAGATAAACATGTGTCAAATCATGAAACACAAACACATAAAACATAGACACACATAAACACACAAACGCACGCATGCTAAACGAGCACTTGTGCTGAAGAGCAGCAAACAGAGGCGCGACACGATTGATGCCCTCGACTGTCTCTGAGTTGAGTTTTACCAGCTGACTCAAATGGAACCAGTCATATAAGTCAGTGCCAGGGTGAGATTTGCATTCCTGTTTGTTTGCTTCCCTTCATTCCAAAATCCTAACGATGCTCCTCTCCCCATGCCTTTGAAGACAGATGGAGATCATTAGCTTCTCTCGCTTCTCTCTCCCTCTCGCTCCCCCTCTTTGTTCTCGCTCTCTTCTCTGTCATGACTGAACCACAGGATTTCTTTGTCTTGCCTTTCACTCCATCTCCATCTCTCAACCGGCTCTTTTTTTTTTTTCTTCCTGTCTTCGCCCCAAATTCACCATCTCTGTCCATCTCCCCTTACACAGATTTATATCTGAAGGCTTCAAACTCCACCAGAATCTCTCAACTTTAACAAGCACTTTATCACTCTTGTCAGAAGTAGTTACAGGAGTCATGACACACACTTCCCTAGACAGGAGGAATTGATGAGGAGCCATTAGACTCTGCTGATCCTAAAGAGAAGGGTAAGGGCAAGGCCTTTATCACTGCATTCCTCAGCTCCTCAGCATGGCAGCCTGGACATCAGTCGCTCTCCTCCACAAGCTGCTGTCGCCACAGGGCATCAAGAGGCAAACTCAAATCAGGTAGCCAGGCGCCTGACAGTTCACCCCCCCTGTAACCGAGCACTGTGAAAACACACATGAGAGAATCACTTTCTTCAAATTCCCCCAAAACTCCAAATTGCTTACTGAGCAGTATCTAACTAATGGGATATTTTATCATAAACATGTCGCCCTCTCTGGTTGTTTTCAAAGGGCCTAGAGGGGCTTGCAGGGGATCTTGAGAAAGATGAGGAACAGTTTAATTTCACTGTAATTTAATTAACTATACGCTGATATCAAATACAAAATATGTATTTGAGAGATTATTTAAAAATTAAGTTTCAGTCTTAACACTTTGAATTTACTTGTCAGTGTTCAAGTATGACATCTAAACAATTTAATACATAGCACTTATTGTTTCATATCAGGGTCTATAGGGCAAAATTGCTTCAAATGGGAGTCTGCAGTGTGATGGAAGTCAGCTTGGGGGGAAAAGTGTGAAACCCCTTGGCCTAATCTATGGACTACAGACTCCATAGTTAGCTCGCTGTGGCTTTCAAAGCCACACAGGCACTGGCTGATGAATCCTTGTCACCGATGCCATTATTAGGAGATGCATGCGTCTGTGTCAGCATCACACAGTGTGGACTGGAGTGGTGTATTGTCAGTATTGTAACAGTTTGTGCGGTGTGCAGGAGCTCGGTGGAGTTGCGAGGTGTTAACAGATCTCCTGCCGTCCTCCCTGCTCCGGTGACCATCTGGACCGAATCCATCACTTCCTGCTGCACTTCCTCTGTGGCCGCGACTTATAATCTCTCATTATGATATTGTGGTTCGGGGGGCCTGCTGGTAAGGCTGTGTGTGTGGCCTAACCCGATGAGCTGACTATCAAAGCCGTGCCCACTTGCTCTTTTGTTAACTGAAATGTTTTAATTTTCAGTTAAAAGTGGAACATAGTGAGCGAGAGAGGTACGGTGATGGACTTCTTTAGCAGTCCTGTTCTGAGCAGGGAGGATTTTATGACTGAATAGATGGAGCAGATTCTACGGAGAGATATCTAGGGAGAATATAAACAGGGACAAACATAGGCAGGCACATATGTACCCATGCACATGCCAGACTTGTCACCACCGCACTCTCTTCCACATCTCAGTAAACCTCCCCAGTTCTTTTCTTAGCTCCTGCTCCTCTCCATTCAGCCCATTGTGCCTGCAACAGAGCCAAACATGGGCATATTCTCACCAGTTCCTGCCTGCACGTCCGCGTACATCGAGTGTGCGCTTGCAACACACGCCCAGCCGGAAGTCCACTCGCTACCATCTCGCCAGTATCTTACATTGAATCCTAAGCTAATAAAAGTGGAGGAGTTGATTGAGTGCTTTGACCTCCCAGGAGGTGGGCGAGGTTAAATGGGTGCAGGGCTGGGCTCCGTTTCTCTGCTTTTAAAAGCCTGTCATGTTCCCTGCAGGATGTCTGACCCTCTCTGACCACAAATCAACCGGCAATTACAACCCCACACAAGCCCACACACACACACACACACACGCACAAATGTACACAATACGCACAGAGTACACACAGCCGCACGCTTGCACAGTGCCCCCTAGACCGCTGCGGCTGTGCAAATCAGTAAAAGGCTATTATTCTACTGTAAAACAGAAACAAAAAGGCAAGGCAGAAGCCGAGCATAAGCATTAGTGAGAGAAGAAAGCAGTCATATAAGGAGCAGCAGTATAGGACAGAATGACAAGTAGAATGCAAAAGAAGAAAATAAACATGAGCAGAGAATATGACCAAAAAAGAAACAACAAAGTAATGAGAGCGAGGGGAGGCAAGGCAGCAGTAAACACATCATCTCTCACAAATGATGCAGCCCCCTTCAGGACAATGGAAAACAAATACGCCAACTTGCTTTGACCTTTAACTGTTGCATCTCCTTGCGCAAATCAGTCACTTCTGAAAATGCCATAATGCAATGGTAAGATGCATCATTTCCCGGAGTTTCATCAAACATTGTGTGTGGCACATGTACAGATGAACAAACAATGCAGCACCCCCCCACTGGGCCAATCACTGCTAAGTTGAAAATACTGGAATGCAGAGGTGAGATGCATCACTCCCACAAATTGCATCAAAGTCCCATTCATGGCGTCTGAGATATGACAGCCAAAAGAATGAACAAAGGGAAAAATGAAAAACAAACAAACGGACAGAGACCGATCTATAGTCTCCCAGCCAAATTCATTGTGGGGGGGAAATGAGCAAAAAAGAAAAAAAATAATAAATAAATAAAAACGGCTCTCTAGACTGGGTGTCTAAGTAGCAGCGGTGCCTAGCTTTTTTATTCTATTGCGGTGTGTTTGTTGGAGTCTCATAAATAAAGCAGGTCCCCGAGGGCTGGAGAGCCCTCCTAAGCCAGCGCTTTGTTTCCAGACACAGTCCTCCTTTTATTCCACTCAGAATAACTTGTCAAAACACAGCTGGACCCAAGGTGCCACCCCATCAATTTCCATGGCAACAATTTTGGTGGCACTGGCAAAGACAAAAGGTGGATGGTGGACAGTGGATTGTTGTTGAGGAAATTAATCTGTGTGTGTGTGTGTTTGTTTTGTTTCGACAGAGGTGTGGGTGGTGGTATGGAGTGTCTGTTCATTCGAAATATGTAGGCTGACATGACATTCAAAGGGGGAAAAGGGATTTTTTTTTTTCATTTAAAAAACAAAATGTCAACCACTGCCACATTTGATACTATTTAGCACCAGCGGCACATAATGCATTTAAATCCACGCCAGCACAGCATGATGGGACATGAGGTCCTGGTATCTTCTCTTCAACTCCTCGACAGACATGCCACGTTCATCCATGCATATGTGATTCATGCCCAGACACTCCAATTCAGACGAAGCCAGATAAAACAACAAAAAGGTATCATTGCAAACTTTTACTATCACATTCCTTGAGAAAAGGAAAAAACGTGAGAATAAAACGATTTCTGCATTCCTTGCATTTTGGATACAGCCACCTGTTGGCTTCAAAGCTCACCAGCAGAGGGAAACACCAAGCGTTTGACAGTAATGACTAATCATGGACCAGCGATACAAAGTGGGCCTCTTCACAGGGAGCCTTTGATGCAGGTGAATCACATCCTAAACATAATTATTAGCAGGAGTGGGGGAGGAGAAAGAGGGAGGACGGGGGAGGAGAGGGGGGAGAGAAATTTGTTCCGCACGTTAGCTGGCATGCTTGGCCGCGCCAGAACAGAAGGGTGGCATAATGAATTTTGGCGTGCAAGCGGCTGTTAATGAAATAAAGAACCCCACCCCAACAGAGGTGTGAACGTGTGGGTGCATTTGTGTGTATGTGCAAGTGTGTGTGTGTGTGTGTGTGTGTGTGCGCATGAGAAAAAGAGCAGGGGAACGCGAGAGGGGGAGGGAGGGGGACGAGAGAGACAATGGTAAAGTGAGCGAGGGAGAGGGAGTGTGTAACTATGACAGAGGGTGAGAGACAGAGCTGGTTGATATACAGTATATGAGCATGCATTTTGTATTGCTTGTGTGCCTGCATGGATGTTCAAAGAGCAAATGTTTTTCTCTTCAGCTTTGCATCTTAGGGTCGTTTATCTCGTTCAGGGCTACATAATGCAGGGACAACCTGGGACAACGCGGCTGCTGAATTATATACAGTGAGGGAAGTCAAAGAATATGTTCGGGATGTTAATTCTGTCCCTGCATGTTCTGCTGCTTCTTAGCAGTGACTTTGTGAGGGAGCCCGGGGAGAAGAAAGGTAGCTACAACACAAGATACTTGGACGGCAAACAAAATTCACTTGGAAAGAAAAGAGAGGAGGACTAGAGAGGGGTATTTTGTCGATCAGCGGGGAAGGTCCCAGAACAGCCAAGACAGGTAAAGCAGCCTTTCTTTGTGCTTGGCCTCAAAAGACTAAAGCATCTTACATATGCCCCTGCTGCAGATGGATTCACACAGAACAGAGCCGAGTTGAACTTTAACAAAACTTTCTCACTTTTTCTGCGCTACTCTCAAGAGACGCAAAAGTATCATAAACTAGCCCGCTCGGTAGAAGGCTGACTCAATTCATAAAGCATCTAAAACATTTTTTTTTTTTTTGCTGAAACAACATAAAGCAACATCTTATTGGAACACATCAGCGCTTATCCCTCCTAGTGTCGGGGGGATTACTGTATGTCTTAGCCAAGCAGTGGGCTCTGGCTGGATTGCTGCAACAGGATATTATGTCTCTGGCTAATCATCAGAACAATGTATTACAAGCAGACGTGGCCAAAAGACATGAGGTGTGAGTTTGTATCTAAGTGACATATGTTCTCAGTAGGCCAGGTGGTGCTTGAGGCTCTGATGTGATTTCTGAAGCCTCTGAAGACAGTCTGTCCCCGCCCTCACAACACGGGTTGCCTAATTGAGTGTTAATTTGGTGCTAATTATGTAACACGTCATCCAAATGAGACTCCCCAGATGCCACGAGACAGAGGTGTGCACAGACGAGGAAGTGTACAGCATCGCGCCCGTAAAGCACTCGGGGATCTGTGGGGGTCCAGAGGTGATGCAGCCTGCATCTGCTGCCCACATTTTGTATCACACTGACAAAAAAAAAAAAAACACATCCCGCCTTGGGAAGTTAAGCATTCAATCAAGTCTAGATAAACACTGATAAGTGCACACTTCTCGGAAATAAGGCCGTCCTCCTGTGAACCAAAACCGATTGCTCAACAAATATTCCCCTCTACAAGCACGACTCCTTGAATTAATCATTCAACAAACATTACCCTGTGAAATTTTGGCCCCTGAATTAAACATTAAACAGATATTTCCCTGTGAAAGTGATGAATAATGAAGCTGGGCTGTGTCTCTGACAATGGCAGAGGCAGTGAGTGGTTGGGCCAGAGGCAGTACTGTGGCAATGAAGCTCCCCTCTCTCCCTGCTCTGTTTGTTCCTCAACATAAATATAACATGAATATGAAGAAGACCTCTCTGCTCTTTTATTTATCAAAGCCATAGAGCCTCATGCAGCATATAGAACACCGCATGCACAGAAAGGGGGGGAATAACAGGAATTGGGAAGGGCTTGCTTGGTGATTGCTGGTGTGTGAGTGCATCTATGTGAGAGGATGTATAGGTACATGCTTACCTTCGCTTGTGTGCG
>OMLB01030816.1:4695-15184 GCA_900302555.1 Myripristis jacobus | reverse complement strand
TCATGCCTTGTTACCGCTGTGCAGGCTGGTGGTGGTGGTGTAATGGTGTGGGGGATGTTTTCTTGGCACACTTTAGGCCCCTTAGTACCAATTGGGCATCGTTTAAATGGATTGGAAATGCCACAGCCTACCTGGGCATTGTTTCTGACCATGTCCATGCCTTTATGACCACCATGTACCCATCCTCTGATGGCTACTCCCAGCAGGATAATGCACCATGTCACAAAGCTCAAATCATTTCAAATTGGTTTCTTGAACGTGACAATGAGTTCACTGTACTAAAATGGCCCCCACAGTCACAGATCTCAACCCAATAGAACATCTTTGGGATGTGGTGGAACGGGAGCTTCGTGCCCTGGATGTGCATCCCACAAATCTCCATCAACTGCAAGATGCTATCCCATCAGTATGGGCCAACATTTCTAAAGAATGCTTCCAGCACCTTGTTTAATCAATGCCACTAAGAATTAAGGCAGTTCTGAAGGTGAAAGGGGGTCAAACACGGTATTAGTATGGTGTTCCTAATAATCCTTTAGGTGAGTATATATTCACAGATCCAAACTTCCCAGATCAATGACTCGTTGTTAAAACACAAACAACAGCACTTTTTTTTTTCTTTTTTTTTAACGTACTGTAAGAGTTAATTTGGACAAGGAATTTAGTTGATGTAGACATTCATGTTGACAAAGTATTTAAGTTTTGTTTACTACTTGGATGGTAAAGCCTAACTCTTTTTAATATTCAGCACTCACAGAGTATTTACTTTTGTTGCATGTTCAGTTCTAGCAGTTTTATTGCTAAATTGTTTGCCTGTTCATTCACGCTCAACTTTACACCCATGATGCTTACAATAGTAAGGTGGACAACTACAGCTACAACCTAATTTTCACCAAAACGAGCTCGATGGCTATCACTGGTCTCTACGTCCAGCCGGCGGTGAGTATGCAAGGACCGTCTAAAAAGTGCAAAACATGAGAAAACATTCAGTAACTTCACTCTTCGACCGCGCAGTGTCCCCAAAATCCCAGGCACCACCCCTTGTCTAAACCATACGCAGTATTTCCTGTCAGGGCAAACACCCCTGACATGAACAATCTCCTGTTAGGAGCTACAGGTGTGAGACGATAACTCTGCCCACACCTGATTCTCCGCTCATTCTGCAGAGTTCAACTGTGAAAACGGCTTTGGAGATTTTTTGCAAGAGGGAGAAATAAATATGAGGCGTGTACCTGAAGTTTGGTCTGTGTTTATCAGCCAAATATTGCAACACAGCTTGTAAAAATGCATAATGGTGATGCACCAGCTCACAGCTCTTTGTTTCTGCACATCCCAGACATCACCTGTCAATCAAACCGTATGGGCGGGACTGTGACGTCCTCCCTGTATTTGCTTTTGATGGACTTTGAGTTTTTGTATGTGATTCTCTTTGGGCCCTTTCATCCATAACTGCAGCTAATAATAACGACCCAGCTCCTCTTCTATTTATTATAAACAAACATTGTTGCTGCTGGAAACAATAAACACATCACTTCCTGTTTGTCAGAGGATTTTTCCCAGGAAAGACTTAACCAACTTTTATTAGCTGTCTGGACACAGAGCAGCACAAGCAGAGGAGACATTCATCTGATTTGAAATTATTGCAGATTATTATGTTGCAGATAAAATCATCATCTAATTACATATAATAACAAAACACTTCACTTTTACGATCTGTTTGTTGGCTGTTTCATGAGACACTGATTTGTCTCTTCCAACTTTGTTTTTCTACTTGAGAATCACACTCTCTCTCTCTCGCTCTGTGTGTGTGTGTGTGTGTGTGTGTTCATGTATTGATTGCAGTTTGTTTCCCTCATGATGTTGTCCAACTGGAGGTCAGCCTTGTAATTTGCCACCACATCATTGACCACAAGCACATGCATTTCATTTTCAGCATGACAGAGCAGTGCGAATCAAACTCAGAACTGTGTTAATGCCACGCTCCGTGGATGGATGGATGGACGGATGGACGGATGGATGCATGAGTTCATGGGTGAACGGATGGATAGTAAGGGTGTAACGATCCATTCATTGCATGGAGGCACGGATTACACATTCTGCCGATTCGACTGCATCAATTTGCTGAAAGAAACAAACAGAACGAAGAGCTTTGACTTCGGCCTGCATCGATACGACATTCACCGAATCGTCTGATGTTTTCGCTGCACACATTGTCCATTTTAACAGATTATTTAGTCTCATGTTCAGTGTTAACATCTTGTTTTGAATAAAGCAAAGTAAAAAAAAAAATCTGCCAACAGGATGACATAATTCCAACACTGATCAGAGTGTTTCCAGAATTTTCTCGATCCTCGTTGGCTGATCTGCCTTAGTCGGCCTTGTTTCGACAGATTTCTACTGAAACAAATGAAACTGCATTGGAAACGAGTGGGATTATCTGATGCCACTGTATTGTTTTGTTTTTTTTCTTTACCTATTTTGAAGAAAAACAAGACTGAATATTAAATTAAATGAAAGTATATATATATATTATATAGTTTGTTTATTTGCTTTCTTGCTTTTTAACTTCAAGTTAGTCTTATATGACTGTATTTTTATTCAGTGTTTAAAACATGTTGGCTCAAGGCACTGAATCAAATCAAATCACAGGTTACAAACTCAAACTGAACTGAATCATTTCAAAGCAGAAAAACTGCTGTTCAGTCAGATCACTGTACAGCGAGTCATGAGTTGAACTGGATCTCTGTTAAGCCAGTCATAATGGATGGATGGATGGGTGGGTGGGAGTCACACGTTCACTCAGTCATCAGTTTAGCACAAAAACGAAGACAAAGACATTCTTCCTGTCACTTACTGATCGCTCTCTGACTCGCTACAACTTGTTGATTGATAACAGAAAAAGTGGCTCGGTTAAAGTTTAAACCGCCGTGCACAGTCGCCGCTGCCCCCTTCATGAGTGACACACACACATGTGCACACACACACACACACACACTCATGCAAACAGTGCGCTAATCTCTCCAGCATTGCCATGGAGACAGTGTGAAGGCTCAGCGGGGGTCCAGCAGCGCTCTGTCCTCCCACCGCTGAGGCTGCTGGGACTGTGGAGGTGAAGCTGGGCACTGGGCCATGAAAGCAGGCCACTGTGTGTGTGTGTGTGTGTGTGTGTGTGTCCCTGCCTGCGTGCCCTTTTGCATTTTCATGAAGTTAATCCCGGCTCGGCCAAGCGAGTCCGGCTGTGCATAAATAATCACTTTAGGAGAAGTTCAAACAGCATCAGTATGCATGACCCTGCGTCTCCCTGACACTCGCAACCAGGACAACCGGCCTCCACGCCGCCGCCGTCCTCCGCACCAGCACATGTCTGCCGAACGCTGCTGCTGTTGCTAATGAGCAGCAGAGATGAAAGAGAGGAGGGGCAGAGTCACACACTGCAAAAAAAACTCCCATCTTAACAAGTCATTCAGCCTCATATTCACAGTGAAAATCTTGTTTTTCTCAGAACAAGTGAAAAAAAAATTGTGCCAGTGAGATGAAATAATCCCACTTGTTTAAAGCAAAGCAGATCAGACCACTAGGGTCAAGAAAACACCACTTGATTTGACAAAATTCTGGAAACAAGTTGAGCAGCATCGGAAACAAGAGGAGCAATCTCATCTCACAGGCTGTTTTTTACTTGTAAGAAAAACAAGATTTCAATGCAGATTTTTTTTTAACAGTTTAAACATGAAATGTATTCAGCAGAAATCTAATCTTCAAACATTATAACAGCAAAATAACGGCAATACAAATAATACACATAAAGGGAAGGATTAATTAAAAATTGATACGAAGGAAAATAAACAAGAACTATCAAGAATACGTAGTGTGTCTAATGAGAGGGTGGAAAATGAGAGAGAGAGAAAGAAAGAGAGAAAGAAAGAAAGAAAGAAAGAAAAAGAGAGAGAGGGGGATTTAAGGCTTAGAGGAGGATATTTTACCACGGCCTCCGCTCCCACTATTGGCCCGTCGCTCGCTCCAGTGATCTAAGCCCGGCTTCCCATTGGCCCCGACCGGCTCTCTGTGGGTCAAATTAGCTTCGATACCCAGAGCTTAGCTGGGCTTGAAGAAACAGCTGGCTCCGTGTGGGGCCTCGCAGATCCAAAATGGCTGACCGGTAACCACCAGAGGCCTGACAACAAAGCTGCCACTAAAAAGTCACATTCCACTCCCACAGCCTGGACCCAGCCCTCAGACCTAAACACCGATATGTTGTTCTGCTTTTTAATGGAGGACACTGTTTCCCATGGTGTGTGTGTGTGTCATCAGTGTCATTTGGTCACTTTCCGTGCTGACACTGTCTTTCGTTTGTCTTCAACTTCTGAACATGAAATGTCTTTAAAAAATGTCTTTCCTTGAAATCAGCCATGTTTTTATGCAATGGGAACTATGTGGTCATAGTATTTTCTTTTCTTTTTTTTTTTCATCTTTCAAGGACAATTTGTGGCCACCAAGAGCAGGTGAGGTTGTTTGGAGAAAGACCTCAGTTTGAAATTCATGCATGTCTGTTTGTTTTAACCTGAGTGGACGGCGGGTAACTTCATACAGCCACACATCAACATGAGACATGGACACAGATTTGAGGTTTAGTTTAGAACACTTTTCTCTGACCGCTCCATACATTTTAAAACACAGAAGAATTGAGTTTGATGCCGGGCTGGTCTCCACATCATCATCCTGTTCCACTAGAACTGATACTGATGACGAGCAGCGGCACCGTCCATGTGTTGTGCGCTGCGAGATTTATCTGGATCAAATTGTCTATCACAGAAAAATGCACAATAAATTAACTTCCACATACTTTCCTGTGACTGCTTAACCTTTCTTTGTAGTGTTCTACATGACAAATCCAGCCATCTGGCACCCAAGGAGCATAAAACAGTGTGCAGAGTGTTTGCTACGTGCCGAGCTCAGGTTTGATCCAAAGTCAGCGCCACGTCCAACGGCCGAAATGAACAAAAGGCCAAAGAGAGAAGAGGCCGAGATGGAAGTGAGGGATTGATGCTGACAGATACATGGATAGATGGCCGGAGACAGAGAGAGAGAGAAAGAGGGAGAGAGAGAGGAGGATGAGGAGGAAGGAGGAGAGACAGAGAGTGGACGGAGCGGAGGAACATGTGTTGCCGTCAGTCTGTCTTTTAATCCCCTCGGATTTTTTCTGCCTCCCTTTCCCACGTTCTCAGTGTTAATTGATAAAAACAGGGAGGGAACAAGACCCTGTGACGAATCGCTCTGGCTGCTGCTGTGCGCTGGTGTGTGTGTGTGTGTGTGTGTGTGTGTGTGTGTGTGTGTGTGTGTGTGTGTGTGTGTGTGTGTTGCACGTTTAATCTAATTAGTAAAAGCTTATAAGAGTGAATTCCACTTTTTCCAATGCATGCTCCCTAGTTTGAAACAAGTGTGAACATCTTGAAACAGGGGAAATGGTGCAGGCTGAACTACATCACTGATTTTTTTTTTTAAGTTTTAAGATTAAAATGCTCTTTGAGATACTTATTATACTGTGTGTGTGCGTGTGTGTGTGTGTGCCACTGAAGCCTGCAGACCCCACTGGAGTGGCACCACTAAGAAACTGGCAGCTTCGCCAGTCTGCTGCTGTTTGATGCCAGAACTTTGTTGTCTGAATCCTTCGGTGCTGAAACGTTTAACGCACCAAGAGCCAAAACACAGAGTTTGTTCCATGACTCAGTGAATACTTTGTCTGCTTTTACTTTGCTTTTGATCAAAAATTTTCTATGGTTGCTTTCTGTTTTCTTTTTACACAGCAGAACATGTGCAGAACACCTCCGCACCAACCGAGCTGACCTCAAAGAACGAGCGCCGACCGAGGCTGACGGTCACATGGCTCTGCTTCACCTCAAGTCTCCGGCTAAAAAAGTTGTCCTTGAACGCACCACTCAGACTACAGCTGGCCTGCACTCTGTGCCTGTGAGAGAGGAAATAACTCTCCATACCAGGAGGCATTAACTAGTCTCCAAAAAGCCCCAAAAAGTCAACCAGAAACCTTGTGATGCTGGAGAGAAACGAAAGAAGCCAAGTCCAGAGTGTGACATCACCTGTTTAATGCATGTTACCCTGTATGTAAAGATTTTTTACTTCTCCTTCTCCTTCTTTTTTTTTTGTTTGTATTTATGTCAAGTGTCTGAGAGATTCCTGCTTGAAGCTTTAGGACTTGGCCTGTTGGTGGCGCCGTGATGGGCCAGTCACTTTCATTTTGTGGATACTGGATATCAATGTGAAGACACTTCATTTCCCAAGGGTTCATCGCTCAGCATCGTATGGAGCTCGAAGCTTAGGGCCCTGCTGGCCTGGTGAAGGCAGGGTGGTCGGCCAATCAGGTTGTTTCAGGAAGTTTCATCCAAAACAGGCCAGAAGAGGCTGTGGATACTGAGCGTGACGGATGGTGGCCAGTCTATAGTCCCTTCCTCCGTCTTCGATCATGGCGAGCAACTAGCATCGTTTTCACGCCACTGCGAATCTCATCAAACACATTCGTTATTTGAATTAAGAATATGCAGATGATGCAAAATAGTATTATGCGGTAATAATTACATTTATCCCCACAAACTCGTGTTGGTTGTGATGAATTCAGAAGTGTAGCACTGCTCCTCACCCTATCCTCAAGAGCGAGCAATGCTGCGCAGGAAGCTGAGAGTCGCTGCCTGAAGCCACGATCTCATTCTTGTGACCACAGGTGAGGGGAGGAACAAAGACTGACCAGTACATGGAAGGCTTTGTCTTCAGGCTTAGCTCAGATGGTCCTGCACAACAGCGGTCACAAATTCTCACACACACTATTCTTACACATAACCAGGGGCACTGCTAGGCTTTGAAAACATCAGAGGCTTAGCCCAGTGAATCACAGGGTATTACCAACAACCTTGTGATGCAATATGTATTGTATAAGAAATACAGAGGCCATGATGTGATGCAACACTAAGAGAAAAAATCTCAATAGGAGGGGACTTTTGCGTACGGCTTTATTACCCAAGCGCCACTCTTTCATATGAGAATGTGAAGCTTCTCCAAATTCAAGAAACATTTGGGACTGCCATTAAAACAGGATGCCAATGTACAAACACATCACTCGTCATAATGACACGGCTGTGCATAACCATCACACCACACACCCCCATTAAGCGTAGTCTCGAAAAGCACATGATGTTAAATGGATTAGATGTGATTTAATATTATGTAAGACATCCATCATTTAAAAAACTCAAGCATGGTCTCCAATAAAGTAATGAACGTGTAACTCATGGCAGGATATTGTTGAAGCCATCACAACCCTTGTTAAAAAAATTTCAGGTGGGCATCTCCTCCACTTGTGAAATATTGCATAATAGTTTTAATTTCTCCTTTGCTGAGATGAATTCCTGTAAATTTATTCTACATGGTGAAAAAAAAGTGAAAGATTCTGAGCAGCATCAAGCAACATTATGGTCACTTGGGTCTTATTTTACTGTAATCGGTGCCTGAACAGTTTCGGTCTCTCTCTTTGAAATCAGCCAATCACATTTAACCTCTCATACACACCCCTACCTCTCTCTTGCTCACACACTCACACACACAGACTCATAAGCCACCCCTTAGTCATACTCCAGGCCCACAGCTCACACCCACGCCAATTACTCGCCCCAACACACACACACACACACACACACCCACACACACCAGTCACTACACTGACTCACTCACATAGCCCCAGTGCTGACTCATAACCGTGGCATTGGATGACAAGCTGGAGAACGGTAAAGGTTTCTTAAAATGGCAAACTTTTAAGAGCAGATTTGCCCATGCAACTTGAGAGTTAAAGCTAGAACAAATGTTGTTTTCTTGCCTTTATACGTCCCAAGCGGTTTCCCTCCCCTTTAGTTCTGCATTGGCGAACAATAAAAACCCTCTGACCGCTAAGAACAAAAAGCAAACCTTTTTCAAGACTCTATTATGCTTATTTAAATTGTTCTGTGATGGCATGTGGCCGGATAATTGATGTACTTTGTCTTGACGTTCTTTTTGGTGCAGTTACAGAATGCGGTGAGCGGTTGTATAACCAGGCACATAAAACATTAAGATTAGTTCAGTACAGATGTTTGGACCGACATGAAACTTAGCCCAGAGCAAAAAAGGCCCACCGACTTGCTGACTGACTGACACACAGACCTGATCTGCCAGAGCGACTGACAGATACAAGACAATAGATAAACAGCAGTAAAACACAGATGAACACAAATAGAAAGCCAGACAGAACGAAAGCTGTTGAGTCATGAGGCATTACTGGAGTGGGCAGTTTGGAGGACAATAACAGCCAGCACTCATATAACTAAGGTCTGCATTCTTATGCTGCATTCAAAACAACATCAGGGAAATGAGAATTTTTTTTTACACTTGGTATTTCCTAATTCCCACCTCAGAGTTTGCAGGTGGTTGAGGTGAGAACAATATGGGCGCTCAAAAGAAAGCTGCACTTGTTCGCTGTCAGCAGACTAGATTTTGATGGATAACATTGCTCAAGATACTAAACACATCCAATTGTGCAAGTATACAACTGTATTAATTACCATGCATGGACAGAAACCTGTCTGTTTTGAAGATTAAAGCTCGCTGTTATTAGTTTTTCTGACTATTCTTTATGAAATATGACTTATGTTTATGAGTTATGTTGTTATGCATTGTCTAGAGAGAAATTGAAACAAACTGAAGTCCCTATAGCGACACTCGTGAAAATTGTACCGTAGTTGATAATCTATCTGTTTAAAAGGATTTTTTTTTTTTCGTCAGCAGATCTCTCACATCTCTCACTAATATTATTCATGCTCATGTGAAGCAGCCATTTCAAGTTGGTCTTATTGTATTTTTTTTTTAGGAAAATTAAACACCTGTGTGGAGCTCCAGTATAGACGGGAGGAAAAAACTATCCAAGAACTCGCTCGCAAATGACCAACAGGACTTCGCTGTCAGTTAAAGACACACCTTCGAGTGGATAACCCTGTTGAAATGAAAATGCAAAATCTCAGCCGTGCTGGGCTGACATGCCAAGTCAAAGCGAGTAGAGCCAGGTCAGCACATGTGTATGAAAAAACAACACCAGTGGGCTGATCTGCCTTATTCTGCCTTGTACATATTTATACTTCTCCCATAAAAATTCCTGAAACAAGTGAAGCTGCATTGGAAACAGGTAGGCTTATCATATGCCCCTGCTAGATTTTTTTTGCACTGGTTGATGAAAAACAAGATTTTAACACTAAATATGAGACTAAATGACTTGGTAAGATGGATTTTTTAACAGTGCGGGGAACTCAGAATGAAAGGTTTCCAGTTTCTAATTAGGAATTTTGAGTTGCAGGGCTGTTACGTGAATTTTTCCTATTCAGAAGTCGGAAATTTCCCAGACAGTAGAATTTAATTTGGGCAAATACAGTGAATCAATCACATCTAAATATGTGGAGACAGGAAACTTTCTCTACCGCAACCCCACTTGGTGAGTGCATGGTGCATTTTCACATAAAAATCTTGATGGCAATCAGCGCGACCTATTTTTGAATTGTGCGTGATGTTTCATGGATTATAAATCATCTGGTTTTCTACCATGTGTCTTTTTTTAATGCTGCAAACCAAATGGTTTAAAGGTTAAGGAACTTACTGCAAGTGAGACTGACAGATGGACAGACAGACAGAGAGACAGACAGGCAGTCTGAGGCCTGGTCCTGCTCTGCTACACAACTAATTAGAGCAATCATAATAAAAGGCCAGTAAATCCCCACCATTAGCCCATTTAGGACAGGAAACAGAGACTGGCTTGTACCGCTGCTTCTCCTCTCTGCTGCCCATACCTGCGGCTATGTGCCTCACACACACACACACACACACACACACACACACACACACACATACATATATGTGTGTACAGTTACATACACCCAGATTTCCTTTCCTGGCTGTTGGGCGGCATTGATTCTGTCTATTTTTAGGTTCCTGCGTGCCTTTTTTTAATTTCCACATAGTAAACAGAAACTCTGGTTGTAACCAAGGACGGAAATAAAGAGCTCTACTCCTGGACAGGATGGAGAGCGCCAGGGAGCCGCTGCCCCCCAGTAATGAGCCTCTCCCTGGGGGTTGGAGCCTGGATGCCAAGTCGCTGGAGAACACACCGCTCTGTACGCACCGGTGGAAGGTCGTTATGCTTTAAGTCGTCTCTTTCTTTCCTCTTTTATTCTTCTGCCACCCTCCTCCTTCCCTCCCTCCCGCTATTCGTCGTGTCATTCCTACACTTAAGGAGGAATTCCCCTTTTCCGAGGCCATGCTAGCTGACTCTGAATGGGCCCGGCCCGGGATGGGATGGGAGCGGAGGGTGGAGGCGGTGGAGGAGAGGGGGCAGAAGGGGCAGTAATGGCCCAGTGAAAGGATCTTTTGTCAGACTCCCGCTGTTTGACAGTGGGGCTATCCTCCCAGGACT
>OMLB01030807.1:12731-28756 GCA_900302555.1 Myripristis jacobus | reverse complement strand
GTGAAAAGATTTTTTATTGTCAGATTTGGCCTCTAGTTCCCCTGGGCTGCAGTGTTGGAAATATGGCAACACATATTGTTTCAGTCACTCTTGGGAATGTTATATGAAAGAATTTCAGCACTCTTAATATGACAGTAAAACACATTTATTACTAAAAATATTGTATAGTCTAATAATGTAAACTGCCTGCTATTTAATAGAAGCCCTCACTATAGCCAGCGTGGGCAGATGGCCAGAAAATGCCACATGTTTATTATTTTGTTGATCCAGTGATCATCAAAGCAAAGTGGTTCTGTTGTTTGAATAGCCCCTCTACAGTCTGTTAATTCAGTAGTTTTGCCTTGTTCTTTGTGCTGCTTGTTACTTTTATTTAAATGCACTGTAAATGTCAGATTTGTATTGACTGATGTTTTGCAAAAAAAAGACTATGTAGATAAATTTATACCATCTTCTAGGAATGGTAATGCCGTTCTTTACAGATCTGATTCTGCAGCTGTCTACTGTATACGTTTGGGTCAGATATCCTGAACATAACCTGCTCCAGAGCCCGTCAGCCGTGCAGCCAAAGCTACTGTGGCGATCTGCCCCACTTAAAAATTAAATTAACCTGACTTACCCCATAACCCAGCTTCATATAGCGTCATGCCCCTCAGGAGAGCTGTGCTCTCAGTTGTCAATCAGCTGTGTGCTCTCTGCCACTGGCTGGGCAGGTAGGGGAAGGCAGAGAGCTGCATTGATCGTGTTGTGATCCTTCAGACTCTGAGGATATCAATTGACTATTCATGCATTCATGTAACCATGACGAAGGCTGTTGCAGCCAAAACATGTTTTAAAATTCAAGCTCTGCCCGTTGTTCTCCAAGAGCAGCTGAAAAGTTTTCATTCCTTTACTTCTTTATCATTAATGTATCTTGGAGAAGCTGCAAGGTCATGCCAGACTTTTTGCCCTTTGCAACTTGGCAATATCGTACATTTGGTACTGAGAGTCTTTGGACTTGTAGCAGGCATGCCTTACCAACCTCCAAGCACCAGAGTGGTGGGGGTTTGGGCATGCAGGTATGAAGCTTCAGCTCTGATGCACATCAGAAAGCAGCCATCGCTCTAAGGGCCGAGCAGGAAGCCGGGGCCTCACCTGGCCTGTCAGGAGGTGGTGGATATCACTGGGGTGGTCCAAGCTCTGGATCAGCTTTCACCTCCAGTGACAGCTGGCATCAGAGACACTGAGGAGTCAGCCAGCCATAGCAACTATGTTGCTGCATCCCTGCCCTGCTTTATTTTGTGTTTTACAAAGACCTGCAGACTCAGTGTGGCCTGCATCTCTCCTCTATGGTCGTCCTTTGTACTTATCAGTACAAAGCAGAATTGATGGACTCTGTTTACACATCGCATGTGTCATTAGCTGCCCATGCTGGCGACATGAAGCAGGTACAGCTGTAACATTTGGCAGGTCGGCTGAACAATAACGGTGTTACAACACTTTGAAGATCATGAGACTTGCCTCATTCACTTGATGAGAGATCAAGTTTCTTCTCCCAGCACAGGGGTGTCACTAACATACCCGTTGGTTCACACACACACACACACACACACACACACACACACACAGACTTGTCACTGATTATGAATGAGTGAGAGTGTCGGCTGGCAGGAGACTGATGGCACTAAGATAAGGAGAGTGGCAAGGCTGAGACTTAGAGCTGGCATTGTGCTGAAAGGACACAAATGACACAGAGAATGTGCTACAGGCTAATGATTCCCCTCAGACAAGGAGTCTCCCACAGTTGGCATCAACTAACGGATGTGATTCAGGGCTCAAAAAATATCCCTCCTACACAGCATTCGGCATACTGAAGCATTTCATTGTCACATAAATATGTAATATCCTCTTTGCAGTGGCATAAATAAGCTCCTTTCCCAATGATTACAAATAAAAATGTGATGTCAGGAATATGTGTTTATTTTCTGCAATAATGGAACATGTACCCTTTATTTACTATTATTTTTTGTGTTTTCCTGCAACTTTTTGGTTTTAATATTCTGATTTTTCTGTTACTTCATGATGCAGGAATAATGTTGATCAGTTTGTACAGATGCATACAGCTTATACAAAACAGGATCCTAAAGCTACAGTAGGCACAGTGCGCACACTGCTGAGCAGTAGCAAGAAATAGCAGGAAAAATTTTGGACTTCAACAAAAATCCTTCAAAGTGATGAGGTATGCAATCTGATGTTGGTGAATCCAGCTTATTACAATCTATGGCATCTCAGTCAGTGGGGATGTGTCATTACTGAAGCCTAAATTTGTTATTTAGGCGAATAAGAAGGGGTTGGCCTGAATTAGTATAGAAAAACCTTGTCTTCTGCAGCTTTGACCTGCATGTAAGCTATTATCTAGAAAACTGTAAGCATGTAAACACATTCATTCAGTGCAGCGATGATACAATGGATGTAAGAAGTGCTTGTCATCTAATCTGCTCCCCTTTGTGCAGATGGGTTTCCCACAGGCTGTTGTATTAACCCAGTGCTGTCAGAGGCGAGGCGTCCGGTTGCCATCTCAGTTATAGGAGCAAAATGGTCTCTGTCAGACCGGATTACCAGCTGGGCTTTCAGTTAGGAGCTCGCACCTCACATGGAGCACGGTGACAGCGCTATGCTAGTTAGCTAATAGCTCATACCAGCGCTGTTTGGTTTCTCGCTGACCCGTGCTCCAGCATACCTGAGCGCTTTGAACATCTCAGCGGCAGGTATCCCAGTAACTGCTCTTACAGTGCCATCAGGATTGCTGGCTGCTGGTAATTAGCCTAATGGCCCCTGGTATATTGATACAGGGGCTTCCTTTCCTGGCTGGCTTTGTTTGCTCCTCTTGTTTTTCATCAGTGTTTTTAATGCTGTTGACCTCTCCCCTCCATGCCTCATCTCAGGGTATTGCTTTCACTGCGCTGTTAAAGCACCATCATATTTTCCACTCACCTCCACTTTGCATCCCACCATTACCTCTCAAGTTCATGGGTTTGTATCTTGTCGGTAACTGGTCAAACCGCTTGTGCTCAATGCAAGAAACATGCTTGATAGGTCACTCCACTTCAGCTTAAAGTAGGTGTTGTGAGAGGCTTTGAGCACATTTATATATTGGTCTGCAGCTATAATATTTTTACCTAAAAAAGGTTATTATTACAAAAAAATGCATTTTTCACTACTATGGCATTGCCTTTCATAACTCCAACACAGTAAAACTTATTTATTTGTCCTTGTATCTGCATGTGATTATGGTTCTCAGATAGCATAATGTTTTCATTAGTTCAGACCATTAGCTTCATGTAAGAGCAAGATGGTCATTTTGTGCCTCATTACATCACATCTGGTTTTGATATTGCAAGTCCCTCACACTTTAACACTTCATTATCAGCAAGAAACCTAAGTGGCAATAATCTCCAGAAAGGGGCTTTGTTGTAGGAGTTTGACCACCTGGCTTCATTACAAAAACTTCTGTGGAAGTAAATATAATCTCTTATATTAATCTAATTTTGCAGGTCCATGTAGACGACAAAGCAGCAAACTGTTAAAGGGCTGACAAAGCCTTACACCGCATGTTTCTGTTAAGGGTAAACCTGTTACCATATGGGACATGACACATCATTTAGCCTTGTACTGATAGAGTTGCTTGTGCTTCATTGTGCTTTGTACTTGGCTTCTACTAAACAGAGGCCATATAAAGACCATTTATACATGTAAAATTTACAGAGCTCCCTATGTTCATGTGATTAGGCTCCTTGTATTTGTGTATAATGTTGGGACAGCTACACATATCTATTACTTGCAAGGTAGTAAAACTTTTTTGTATTGTTTTTGTTTGGAAAATGTGTCCTTGGCTTACACTTTTTCCTCACTTTGATGTTATAACAGAGAGAAAGTTTATAGCTAAGTACCAGAGAAATGGGTCATGTTTGGGTAAGTCCTTGACACTGACAAATCTGCTCAAAGAGACTGGTCATACTTTATGGTCACTTTTTATTCCGGCTATCAAAGCCACACCTGACTTATTTGCACAGGTGACTTCCATTAAATTTACTGACAAGCTGTTCTGCATCAGCTCTCACTTGACCAGGCTTGGCTTGAGGAACACTGTTGGTAATTATGAGGCAGAACACAAGAGATGTTGAGGTGCTTAGGCTTTGCTTACTTACTTTCTTAATCCTCTTCGTTCCCTGTGGAACATAAGGCTGCAACTATCTGCTTCCATCTGGTCCTGTCCTGTGCAGCATGTTATGCCTCACCTCAGGTTAAGGTTGCCATTTTCATTTCTGAGATCACAATTCTCCGCCAGGCTGTTTTAGGCTCTTTCCAGGTGGAGTCTGTCTCATGGCTACTTTAGGACTGCAGTCCTGGTCCATTCTGAGGACATTTCTGAGCCACTGGAACCATCGTTGTTTAATTTCCACCACCACGTTGCGATAGTTTTTGTTTTTGTACAGGTTCCCATTGGAGATCTTTTCTGGCCAAAAGATAAGAGATATCTTCCAAAGGCATCCATCATGGAATGCCTTGATCTTTCTCGTGTCACTCTCAAGCACACACTGGCCCACTGAGTCGTACAGCAGAACTCATATAACATTGCTGTTATACAGTCAGATCTTTTTTTTTTTTACGCTGTACTGCTTTGACGTCTAGAAGGTTTGAAGGCTTGCAAATGCACTACAAGCTCTCCTGTACCTTATACAGATTTCTTTGCTGCAGTGATCCTTGGAGGAACTCCATAGCATTGCAGGATCTTCTACACGGTGTCGTGGTGTAAGCTGTCAGAAGCTTTCCGGAGATTGGAGAAGATGGTGTGTAATGAATTGTTCCTCTCCAGGCATTGCTAAATGATGTTCCTTAGTGATGTTTCTTACTCTACATTTCCTGAAGCCTGCCTGCTCCTGCCTCAATTTTGTGTCAGTCGCCTTGTCAGTTCTGTCCAGCAAGACTCTGCAGACTCTGGTATGGACAGCAATATGATGCCTCGCCAGTTGTTGCAGTTTGGTAGATTGCATTAGTGTGGAATTTTGGCAATCAGACCTTTGGCCCGGTCACCAGGAATGACACGTCTGCCCCAGATGTTTCTGAGCAGGTCTGCAAGAGCCTTGTCTGAGGTGTTGAGGTCAGTCTTCAGCATTTCAGCATGAATGGGGTCAGTGCCCACAGCTTTCCCATTCTTTGTTGCTTTAATGGCACTCTTGACTTCTGTTTCAGTCGGGGGGCTGGTGTTGATGTCAAGTGTGTTATCTGCCGGTGTAGGGTTAGCAGGATGTTCTGGTTCAGGGCAGTTGAGGACTTTACAAAAGTGCAGCACCCATCTAGTTACCTGTTCACTCTCTGTTTCTACCATCCTTGTCCTTTACAGGAGCAGACTGGCTGATGTTCTTCCCCCATAGTTTTTTTGCAGAGTGTGTATACAACACTCATTTCACCTCTTGCAGCTGCCTGTCTGCTTTACAAGCTAGCATCTCAACAAAGGCCCTTTTGTCATTCCTTTGCTGAACTGCTTGGTTGTTCAATTCACTTTAATTTACAGTGGATTAAGTTTCAGAAATTAAGGTATTAAGTGCTCACTCTAATTTGCATTGATTAGAAACAACACAATGTGGTACGTAAGGTATAAAAGGACTAAAAAAGTTTCAGTCTTCATAGACACTCCAGTGCCTGTTGTTGTTCAGCAGACCTGGCCTCTTTTGAAAAGTGTAATGGTCTCATAAAGGAAGGACTCTTGACAGTAGTAGATCTTGACAGGTGGGATAAAGAGAGCAGAGCTGTTTCTCATTGACCCTTCTCTTTCAAGTCTGGTTGCAGGAGTGACAGGACAGAATGGATCACTCAGTGCTTTGAGCCTTCATTTATAAACCTGTGAAACTGATAGTATTTTATTCAACATGTGCATCATGCATACGTACATCTAATATTGTAAAAACATTGAGAAATATCTCCATCTACCAGAAAAAACATTCTAAGGGGTTTTCTGATTTGCCAGGTATGACAGTCACACTAACATCACTCTGCCACTTCCTCACTGTTCACTTCTCAGCGCAGCACTGAGGGTTTCTGGAAGTCGGTGGCCAAGCATGTCCCCAGAGAGCCCGGCGACGTGCGAATCCTGAACCCCTACTTCATCCAGGAAGCATCCTTCAAGCTGATCGGCCTGCCTCACAACAACGGCCAGATGGGCAGAGGGGTGAGAGAGCTGTTGTCTGACTCCCTAACAGCCAGAGTTGAATTACAGCTGAAAAAAAGCAGCAGGAACAGTGAGGCGTTTCACACATAGCAGTGAGTTAATTGCTGTGACTGGAGCCCCAGTAGCTGGACTCCCCTGTCTGTCTGTTTGCATCAGGAAAGGTCTGTCATAACACACAGCAGAACCTCCAGGCATCCAAGCACCTACACACACCCAGAAATGAGTCAGAAGACAAACAGTGTTACCATTTGACTGGTTAAAGTAGGACCAGGACTCCGGTCTCAGGAGGGTAAGATGTCCGCCGAGAGATGAAATCAAAGCCCATGAAGAAATGTTGCCGCTCTACAAGTGTGTTTTCATGTACACACATGTTCTGAGTCACAGGTCATGTCTTGGTTAAGCTCTTTTTTGTATAAACTATTCAGATTTATCTTCAACTGACAATCATAAATATTCCCCTCCCCAGAAATACTAAGTAATTGATTATACAGGTAACAGACTCTGCAAATGGGAGGTGTGTAAATGCATAAGCAACTGGCTTGTATCAGTGTATCCCAGTTATGAAATCTGTGATTCTTTTAAAGACATTGGGACACACAAAAACAATATTTATATATGATCATTGTCAGTAAATTATGAAACTACAAGCACAGTCAGGCTGGTGAGTAAATAGAAAATATAACTTCTTAGCTTGTGAATAGCTCGACACTGCAATTCTAACCAGTGCCTCAGATGAGAAACAGTTACCATGTGTGAGTGTTTTTTATTTCTTTAGCTGAATAAATGCATCATGCCTCCTACTCTGGCACAGAACTGCTTGTTTCTGTCATGTTTTGTTCACAGTTTGGTTCTGCTGGTAGAACATCCAGAAATATTGGAGGTTATTGTCACTGGTTGTGTTTGAAAGGATACTGATAGGCTTAAATCTCCACAGTGTCCTCACATATTAACAGCTCCACACCCGATCAGTGTTCAGTCTAAAACAAATGGGTGCCGTCTACATACACACTAGTAGATTGAGTGTAGTTGCAGTACTTGTTTAATGAAAACTGCACATTTACACATTTTATGTTTGTGCAACTGCAAATTGCCTTAGCTGTAAGACTGAAACAAATCCATCACCTTTGCGCCCTAAAAACTTTGAACCCTAAAGCTTACAGGATGCAACACCCTCTGCCTCTCTCTCTGTCTCACTTACTGGTGACGATGCTACGATTTGTACCAGCGTACCAGTCATTCTGAATGAGCAGACTCCTTGAGAAAAGACTTCACTTCATTTTTCCGAGGATCTTACTTGCGCTACTACTGAAATTTGGGGTAGTTCTTGTTGCAAAGTGTTGGCACTGGCACAAAGAGGTTTAAGCAGCTTTCCACTCTGCTTTGCCCGTTACTCTGATGTGGTCATGTTGGTGATGTGGTGTGCAGCCCTGCCTGTGCAAACCTTCAGTGAATCTGGACTTCAGTATCTGCAGCGAGTGCCTTAGGAATGAAATGCTGTTGCTTGGCGAGACATGGGAGTGTTAGAGGCAGGATGGCGGTGAGGTTGTGGAGGTGAAATGGTGCCAGCAGGATTAGCGCTGTCACTCACAGGCCTCCACTGAGAAGCCTTTCACCGTTAACCTGCTGGCAACATCACAGCTGCTGTCAGTCTGTCAGAGTAGGGCTGTAGGCCTTCAGCACAGCAGATAAACCTCACAACACCAGAGACACACAACTGATTGGAAATTCAGCCACCTCTGACAGAAAATAGAGATAGAAAGCTACCTTTCCTACTTCATCTGTGCCATCCTGTCACCTTGATTTTATTTGTAATTATAGCTAGTGCCAGAATGAAAACTCCAGAATGTGGCGCTAAGCTGCATTATTTATCCTAATTTTGTGAACATCTTTCAAACCCTTTGTTGTCTGTGATTCAGCTGGAGCACATAGTTTCCTCCTTGACTCACTTAACCTTGTCTGTCTGTTCAGAATATCCCAACCCTGGGGGCAGTTGCCATAACGATGGCCCTCCATAACTGTGATGAAGTAGCCGTGGCTGGATTTGGCTACAACATGAGCACCCCCCATGCACCCCTGCACTACTATGAGAAGATCAGGATGTCAGCCATCAAAGAGGTAACTAACGATTTGATTAGAGGAGGCGTACTGTAGATGCGAAGAAAAACAGGTACAGTGTGAAGTCATAGCAGATTTTAAAACTGATGAGCAAACTCTGGCCTCAGCACCAAAATAACCTCCAGCCTCTCACTGCTACCAGAAATCCCACATAAATACAAAGTTTGCTTGTGAGCACATTTGGTACTTGGCTCACAGGTAGTAAAATATTCTTCATAGCCTCATTTGGAAGTAATCAAGTTCTCACTGTATACTGCGTTAAATCCCTCACCAATAAAGTTTTACCTCCCAGCCTTCATGGTAAACTTCCAAAAACACTTTCCATGTGTTATCCAGTGGAAGAAAATTGGACCAGGCCACTAAAAAAACGCCATCAAAACTTACTGGACATGTATTGTTTTTGCTTAATTGGTGTCAGATTTGTTAGCCATGACAAAATAAAAGCAAATACTGAACTACGTTTTTTACATTATGATTTTCTTATTAAGCAGAGGATAGGGAATCTTGAAACAATAATTACATGTATACTTTTAATTTCTTAACCAACTTAAACACTGTAGATGGAAAACAATTCAGCGTACCAAAAACAATCACATTGCAATCGCAAGAATAATGTTCTACCTGTTAAACATCCCGGTTGCCAATAGATAAAATAAAAGCAGAGACAGCAACTACAACATCACCAAAAGACTTCTGCTCTTTCAGCTTTAAATAATTTTGCAGTGAGTTCCATAAAGAGGCAGCAGAGTACATGAAGGCACCTCTGTTTAATTCAGTTCAGACCCTTGGGAAAGACGATAAAAACAAATCCTGTGAACGTAAACTGGGACAACCTTTTAGAGTCATAAGAGCGCACGTAATCAGGAAGCAGAAGCAGTGCCCCATGATACACAATGTTCAAGGTCAAAGACACTGAGGTGGAGTGGAATACAAAACATTGCCATAGAAGTTGGCATAAATGTTTTGGTTACCAGCTTTATTTTAACTGCAAAAGCATAATTTATCCACAAACTGAAACCCCAATTTCAGCTTTAACTTGTTGCCCCGGTGTTGAATAGGTGCCTCAAAGGAAATCCAGTCATCATAAAATTCAAAAATAATTTTAATACTCAGCAATTTTTTAATTACTTTGACATCCATAGTAAAAAAATAGTGGGAAGGTTTTCATCTTTTTTCCATGAAACACAAAACTTTCAAGGGGCATAAAATATCTTTTATGCTTAAGATGCCAAATGCACTGATCACAGCACAACAGGAAATGAGCACATCATCAGCATACATGTGATTAGCATTTCACACATTTTGCCCTGGGTTATTGAATGAATGTTCAAGAAACAGACAGATAGAAAGTTCTGGGCAGTTCCTGTTCCATATCAAATGGAGTGCACTCTTTGGGTTAAGAATGGTGGTGATCAACGGCAAAAAAAATTTCAGCTAGACCCCGGACAGCCTCATTAGAGCCAAGAATTTTGAAATATGAAGGGAACAAGTGGTAATAGATAATATTAGACAGCAAAGCTAGAAATTTGGTGTACGAATTGGTCATTTTTGGCTGTAAAATTTGACATCAGTTAGTCTGACAAGCTACTTTGGCACACAGCAGCCTTGCACAAGCACAGGTGAAGCCTGTTGTTTTCAGTGAAGGACGCGATGCTCTCTTGTAATCAGCTGCCGACCTGAAAGCGGTGTGAACCACATTGATTTTACATAGTAATACCAGGTTTTGCACTCCAGTTTCAGTTAAATTGAATTTTAACATATCGCTACGCTGACCTCAACAAGGCACACCCAATGGCATTTCTGAATTCACAGCAGAAGCAATAGGTGTGGAGGAGAAGCTCATAGCTCCTGTGTCTGAATACCTGGAGTTATATAACTCCAAACTAAGAATGTACCGTGACGTGTCGAGAAAAACATCAGCATGGCTGAAAAATATCGAAGAGGATGGGCATACCAGGTTGGAAGATGTGTTGTGTTTACATATTTTACATATTTTACATTTTGAGTCAAGCAGAAAGCAAAAAGCTAAATGTCAAGAGTATATTGACCTGTCTGCGGTGGACTGTTTACTTAACGAGTGTTGAAATTGCTTTATTTTTTTGTTACGTAATGCTCTTAGCTTGCTGTGGCTGCACGATGCCGCAATTGTGCTTCTTGTGTGAAAAGTCCAACTGAACAGCTTGTCTTCAGTCTGTTCTTTCTATTTTATATTGAACTTGAAGAAATTAATATAGCCAGTGAAATACCGACTGTTGTGATCAGTTATTGTGTTATTTTTAACATTATTGTGTGATTATTGAAATTCTCGCTCATGACAGAGGGTATAATTAGCTGTTGGCCTGACTTTACAAAGGATCAGGCAGACCTGAGACAGTCGTAGCTTTGAGTTTCCACAGTTTGTTGATGAGTCATCCACTCCGTCCACAGGTCAGCTGATTGTGTGCCCCAGTATTTCCTGCTCTCTTTACCCCTAACGGAAGATACACCCACACAGAATTCACAGCCTGTGTTAGCATTCCAACCAAGCTGTTCACCAGCATCCTTTTTGTTTAGTTTTCCACGTTTACGCTGCACTGGAAGAGTTTACTGTGACCTTTCTCTCATTTAATATGCCTCTTAGGAATCTGGGAGGAAGCGCCCGAGCATGCTGACTTGTGTGATGGGATGTGTACTAAATCTCAAGTGTAGCAGAGTCCGTTGGTGCTATTTTTGAGAGTGGCACAATCACAGGCGCTACGTCCAGTGTCTAAACTGCTTCTCATTCCTCTGCTTAAGTACACAGTATTCTGCCTGCTCATAAATCACTCTCAGCCCGGCGACACTGAGGCAGAGTGTTGCTCCATCGCTGACATGCGATCCCCCTCATCACTTCGCCACAAACTACCTCCGACTTGTGTTTCAGTTCAAAGAGCCACTGAGCTGTCACTGTCCCACCGTCTGTTATGTCTGATTGAGTTAACGTAATAAATTCACTTATTTCACTTTCACCCCCATGGATGGATTTTTTTTTTTTTTTGGTGGTGGTGGTATGTGGCAGTTTTCTGCAATTGTGGCCAATTTCTTGAAAACCCTTGTTTAAAGGACCATACATGTTTTGTGTAATATCTACAAAATGTATGTACTTAAAGTTCCTGCTGATCTTCTCCCAAGTATTTAAGAACTCCAGTATCATTTTTCCTCCCTTTTATTGAGCCATTGGTTTGAGAGACGTCAAAATTTCTTCACACTGGTATTCCATCACCATAATAAAGTCCTCCATATTAGTTTTCCTCAAAGCAGCAGCACTGTTGTGTTTTGATTATTTGAAATTGGGGCGGAGTGATTTTTAAGATGATTTTTTGGCATCGCTGCTTTATTTGATAGTGATACACAGGAACAGCAGAGTAGAGAGAGGTGATGACATGCAGCAAAGGGCTTGGCTCTGAAATGAACCCAGGCTGCTGCAATAAGGACTGAGTATTAATGTGTGGTACGTGCTCTACCAGGTGAGCACACCTGCTGTTTATGAATGTTGACTTTGTTGGCCACAACAGCAGAACATTATAAGGAGCAACAAAACTTCAGATGTGTAAAATCATGGGATTTTAATTACATGCTGTGAAATCTTTACTGCCCCCTGCATGATTTGCAAAATGGTTTGTTGCAAAGTAAAATTTGGCAAACTGATGTTGTCCTTTAAAAAGAGATACACAAATAAATGCATATTGATGTAAGAATCCGCTGTTGGCCTACACTAAGGCTGGACTTAATTCAAGTTTGTTTGTTTTTTTTTAAATCTAGCAACATTGTTCTCCTCTGTGAACTCTTATGACCCCGGGCCCCGTTCATGACCTATCCTGAATCTGTGCTTGTTCTCTTGATGTGGCCCAATGCAGAACCACCTCCCTCAGACACTTGCTGTCTTAATCACTTACAGGTGGAACATTTTTAATGGTCCATGAGACGTGTCTGTGTAATTTGATAGTATGCACTGGAGAATGACAGCAAGTACATAAGACAGGAGATGATATACAGCACAGCTCATGAGTCATAAAGTTCCAACTAACATGATGATGATGAGGAAATGGTATGCACCTGGTATGTAGTAGCTTGTAGTTGTAGCTGTGCAGCCAATCTGTGCAGCTGATCACATTTCCCCAACAACACAATCCTAATGAGACTGTTAAACCCAATGAGGCACGACTCAACAAATATTGTGTTTGTTATTATGAAAAGCAAGTGTCCAAAATGCTGCATTCTCGGAGCAGATTATGGATGATTAGAGTTAGAAGGGATTGATTGGAAGAAGCTTTTCTAATCTGTGCCCAGAGGATTGGTGGGTGCACAGGGAAGCCCAGAGTGTAGAGGAAAGAGGGCATTCATGCCTTCTCTCTCCGTCTATCATTCCTTATTTATCTTGCTTCCTACCATTCTTTCTTTCTCTCTGTTCTCATCTCTCTCCCTTTTTTTCTAGTCAGTCTACTCTCCCTGCAGGCTCTGAACAAGAAACAACTGAGTTACTGTAAATGCTCTTCTCAGAGCACAGCAGATAATTATCCTCTTGAAAGCCGAACGTTTATGTCAGTTACACAGGGTGGTGTTTGAAGGCGGAAATCCACCCTAAAATCACAATTTGAAGGGAGGCGTTACCACTCACTCAGAAATTCTCAAATTTGTTCATGCTTGAACATTTGAGTGCTCCAACTGCTCCACTGCATGATGTCCCTGTGAATCACGAATGTCCAAATCACTCACCAGCTGCTCATAGATCCACTTTGACCTTGTGTATTCAGCGATCATAATGCAATATAAAGGGGGGCGGGGGGGTCTCCGTCTTCGTCACCCCCTCTATTTTGGGACATTTGAGAGCACCAAGTCTTCCAGCTTGATGGGCTGCTGACTGGGCGCCACTTTTATCTCACCACTGTGCCACTTGCCCTCAGCTTGTTGAAAGTGTAATTTTGGACTAAAAGGTGAGAGATGTGGAAAACCACATTTTGAGTGTACTGTATGCTGTCTGCACCGAGCTGCCTACCATTTCTGTTTTCTGTCTCTCTCTCCGGCAGTCGTGGACTCATAACATATCTAAAGAGAAGGAGTTCCTGCTCAAGCTTGTGAAGGCTGGCGTCATTCAGGACCTGACCGGCGGTATCTGCGGTGCAGGATGCTGAGACAGCGTTGTCACGTCTTTTCCTGCTGCACTCTGCTCATCTTGGCCTGCTCCAGCACTTGATGGACTTGAAGAGACAAAAACAAGGGTCAGGAGGCCAAATCCCTCAGCAGAGAGCAGCGCTGGCACTTCTCATCCATGTTGGACGAAGCAGACGGCCTGGTTTTCTCTGCCTGTATATAAGTTTATCTTTACAAGAACAGACACAGCCCCGGCGACATATTGCAAGCAATTGCCTGTTGAGTTGTAAGTACAGTATTCAGCTAATGGGCTAGTTTTCAGTACCCGCCCTTGTTACAGGTTCGTGCACATTTACATCATTGTTACGCGTCCTTGCTCAGGGGTATGTCGGTAGTATTGGTGATCAAACCAGCAACTCTTGGACTAGGCAGTGTGCCAGATCACCCTGCTCCTCTGATATCTGATGCAGAGAAGTGGATTAAGATACTAGATGTAAATGTTGACTGTGCCAAGAATACCTCCAGAAGAAGTGTCCTTCTGCTTATGTATTTGAATGTAATCACCATCAAACAAACACTTCTTTTCACACGTGTTTATTGTACAGCATGTACTGTGTTAAACTAGGCGGGCACTAAAGCTGGGCAATAGGAATATATCAGGAATCAGCAGTGAGCTGAATTCACTGCTGATTTTCTTTTTTCTTTTCTTTTCTTTTTTTTTGCTGATGTAAAGATGCTCAGGGTTTCCCACGTGTATATTGTGTATGTATTAAACTGTGGCACCCCACCAAAGTTTAATTTTGACCACCACAGTCTAACCCTAATTTTATCAAGAAAACAAAGTATTACATTTACAGTGTTTCCCAAAAAATGAGCTCATCTGTGGCGCAGCACCAAAATATTTGCGTTATTGCATAGTATTGATCTAAATTAATCTCTCACGTTATGTTCTCTGTTACAAGAGACAATGGATCTATTCTCAGCTATGGAGATGAAACTGGAGAAAAAATTTTGCAGTTTGCTTCAAACTTAAAAACGTGTTTGTAAGCAGTAATTTGTGACCCAGAATATCAAATACATCAACAGCCACAGACAGATGGGGGTCACTGTGGCTGATAGGACAGTTTCAACATATGACCCAACTCTACTGAGTGAGACTGTGTGTGTGTGTGTATGTGTGTGTATGTGTGTGCGTGTGTGTGTTATTGGAAACCTTGTTAGCCATTGTGGCCAACTGGCCGCGCGAGACTAATCCAGGTAGCTGTGGCGCTTCCTGCTCGCTGCTGCTGGAGAGTTCACAGCAGGGCTGGTTTCTGGCTTTAACGTCTCACACCCTGCGTCCCTAAACATGTTTTAAATTCACTTCTGTCGCCTTTCTCAATGCCAAAAATGGCAGCCGAGCGCTTCTTGATTTAACTGATGTGTTTTTTATTGAACCACCAAGGTTTTTTTTTTTTTTTTTTTGATTAGTCAGTTGAGTCCTGCATCACATTTCAGTCAGCCCTGCTAAAGGCTGGAATCTCAGGCCTGCAGCCATCACTAATATCCAGCTGTATTATTAAGATCAATTGAAAATACCTGAGCTTCATGATTTTAATACCTTTTATTTCCCAACAATAACTGTATGGTGTAGTTTGTGTGAAGTTTGGGGGTGGATGTGTTGCTTAATGCATGTACACATTTTCTGCTCATGCAGCTTTTGTTGGCGGCCTTGATGCTGTTCAAATGATCAAGCCAAAGTATTCATGTATTCTTGTATTTATTGTAGACCATGCTCAAGATCACAGACTGTCAGATTAATAATGACAAATAAAGCTGTTAATAATGCTGTATTTTTAACATGTCTGTTATTTAAGGAGTTGTGTAAAAAAGTGATGATGAGCTAAAAAAGTCTTTTCCTTCCTAGACTCAAATAAATATATTTATATCTTTTGCGGTGCTTTGTCAGGTTTAAATTTTGGTTTAAGTTGCATCAAAAAAAAATATTTGAAGAGAAGCGATGGCTGCATATGTGGCTCCAATACTTTTTATTGTCCCGCATGATCAAAGATCAGAGAAGGGACTCTGGAACTGGTTCCATCCTTCCATCCATCACACACAATTTCTGAGCGTCTGCTTTTCTGTTTTGGATGAAACTTGGGGGAATGATGGATTTTGACACTGTGGTTCAACATTTTGAATATACACCTGACTGGCCCGCCACGGCGCCCCCACCAGGCACTTCACACTCTGGGCTCTAGTTTCCCGGCGCAGCGCAGGGGGCGCAGTGAGGCGCACCCCGCGCAGAGCTAGTTTGGACCAGCGCAGCGTGCGGGGCGCACAGAGGTGCGCCAAGATGGGAGTGGCGGCGTAGCAAGGGGAGGTGCGGGGAGGTTTCGTGCGCCCAAAGAGCAGGGTGGCGCAGTGAGGCGCACCCCACGCAGAGCTAGTTTCCCAGACCGAGGTGCGCCGAGATGGGAGTGGCGGTGTAGCAAGGGGAGGTGTCGACAGATTTAGCCTGGCGCAGTGACAGTTTCGTGCCAAAAGGCTTCGCCGAGGTGCGCCAAAAGCTCGCCATCTGAAACCACGTCTACTTTCAGCGCAAGGCGCAGCGGAC
>OMLB01030797.1:2538-30923 GCA_900302555.1 Myripristis jacobus | reverse complement strand
ATGAACACATGTGTCAAATGTGGTCAAAACGTTGCATCAAATCAGTTGAGGCTAACAAACCGCACTACAGTATATCCATGATGTAGGAGCCAATGATCTCCAGAAGACACGTGGAGGATTGTAGTGTCTTTGTTCTCTCCACAGTCAGTAAGTGGCTTCACCAACGGCCCAGTCAGCCCAAAACTCTATATTCCCCAGCATATATTATTTTAAGGTAGTTTTACATAGGCAGCTCTATTCTGCTGCTGGGGTCCATATGGTCCTTACCCATTCCCCTCCTCCATACTATCTTCAGCCCAGCCTCTGTTTCCAGATGACCACACACACATTCAGCATGTTCAAGGTCAAGGGCTGCACTCTCTGTGCGTGCAGTGTAGAAAAATTAATTTTAAGCACATAAATGTCCAGGAATTTGTTGTGATGAGCTGTTTTGGACAGTAAACCATGATTTACTTTACATGACTGCTTTGTTACAAATGTCAGATGTTTATTTCTGATAATGAATATGTTTCATCATAAAGATTGGTTTTCATAATCTGTTTTGTAAATGGTAGCAGCGATAATTCTTTTTTTATTAAGAGTTACTTCATGCAAATAGGTTATAAGTGTATTTATATTTTCTTACTGGTTGTGAAATGGCTGTCATGATGTGATTTTATTCATAACTTTGGAAAGAAAAGCAATAAGACAAAAAAATACTGTAAAGATTATGTTAACATGTTACATATTTGGCAGCCTTTATAAAACACTAGAGATCTGCTCCTACAGGAAAGCTTTAATTTAGTTAGTAGATGTTGCTTCCTCACTATTACTGTAAATAACCTGCACGCAATCGGTGTGTGTGTGTGTGTTTGTGCATGCATATTTGCATTGGTGGTGAAGGGAATTTTTTCCGTCTCTTGGAATTGGATTATCTGCCCTTGAGCTGAACATAATAAACTCATAATACATATAATTTGCCTTGTCCTACCAAAGACCACTCAGAAAAACTGAATTGTTCTCAATAGTATTTTCAGTAATAAATCTAAATGTATGCTCCATTCACATCCCATAATGTGAAAGCATTTTACTAACACTATTACCAAAAATGGAGTCGCCAGTTTTACGGAATTGTGAAATTTTGAGGATAACCAGTCCCACCGCTGAAAAGATTTTTGCCACAGAAAAAAAGGAAACTTTGGTCTGGCTTCCAGCCGTTCACCGCCAATAGAAAATAAGTCACAACTAGGAAAAGTTCCACAAAATAGAAAGATCAGTTTTACAGCTGATCTAAATGTTATTCCAGCGTTTTATGTGCAGATTTCCTCTGATGTGTTCACTTTGAGTATTTTTTATGGAGTTGCATTAAAAGCAGCTGTGGTATGATGTAACTGGCCATAATTGGTTATATGCTGTCAGGGGATGGCTAAATTTGACCCATAATCTACCAATACATTACATTTCCATCTTATTCCATTGGATGTACCTATGTGTAATGTAGTTATGTTATTTAAGTTTCTGTATTTGGCATTTGCACCACTGATTTACCCACATGCAACTGCCAAGATTTTATATTTTTTCAGAATGCTTTAAATTATAAAAGCAAAAGAAATATATCACTTATAACATACTGTCTGTACTTCATATACCTTTGAGGACTGAGATCTGCCCCTACTAAACTCATTCTTAGCACGATGGTTGAAAAACTGTACAAAACTTAAAGTTCAGTCAGAACTGGCTGCAAAAAAAAAGTGCAGGATGTGTTTACATTTAACTATGAAGCAATGTTTACCCCTAGCAACCAGGTAAGTAACATTTACAATGTGGAACTTGTGATGATTCTTACTGTATTTGAATATGAAAATGTTCACCGTTGCCACATCCCAGAGTTGTTTGTTACTGTTTGCAAGAAAACCCAGAGCTCACATTTACATGGCATCCACAGTTATAGTTTCATCTTTAAGTATAAAAACTCTTGACACATTGCTTGTGTGGGGATGAGGAAGTCTTGTAAATCCCACAATGGGATTTCAAGCAATCTGGTTAAGCACTAGGAATTTTATTAAACACTGCTGTCTAATAAGAACCACACCTCTTGGTGTCAACTTTTTAAAACTAAAAACAAAAATATTAGCTTGAAAGCTGTGCACATTTCCATTCAGTTTTTTATTTTTTTATTTTTAAAAGGCTTTATAACCAAGAGTTGATGGAACTTTCTGAACCATAGGGGAGCACGTAAATACTACAGTATCTGAGATTAATGGTTTTCACTGGGCAGTGACCAAAAGCTTAGACAGTCTTGTAGGACACACTTCTATACACTAGATGGCACCCAATTTACACTGTAGGAGAAACCAGCCTGGAGATTTAAGCCAACATTTTGTGTTTAGAAGAACATGTCATCTACAGTTAAACACAAAGACACCAGTTTGGATTAAGATCTTTATTTGAAAACACCGCAAAGCCTTTAGCTCCAAGACATTTCCTGCATTGAAAAAGAAAAAACAAATGTTTGAAAGCAGGTCTCAGCACCATGGAAGACAGTAAAAAATATTCAGCTCACCTCAACCTAGACGAATCTTTGTCCACTTGCTCGGCTTATGGTCCTGGGCCTTTCGAGTGGAGGAGACCCTCTGCTGTGGGGGTGCTGAGTAGGTCAGCTGGGTGGGTTGTGGCCTCTTTACATCAGCTATACTCTCAACTGGGTCTCTGAGCCGTCGGATAGGAAAGCCACCATAGGGTTCAGGGATTTTGTGAACAACAGTCGGGGCAAAGCGCGGACCTGAGGTTTCCGTTCCCCCATTTTGTGACTGGCCTGAACCAGAGGCAGGGAGGTTGTGAACTTCCTGGGTTGTGGTTCTGGTGTTCCAGAGGACTTTGGGAGAACCAACACTGTTAGGGATGCGTTTCTCAGCAGTAGAGGTGTAGCTGGGTTGATAACGTACGTGTCCCCGAGTTATCTGCATCTGTACACTGTGTTGCTGCAGGAGGCTGGAGGGAGTGTTCTGGCTGTAGGCTGGTGCAGGTTGGCCATGGCTGAAGGAACTTGATTTCACTGTTCTGGGAGTGAAGTTGGGCTCTCCTTGGACATTCCCTCCTCCATTTTCAGAGAAAAGCAGGCTGCGGTAAGTTTTGATTCCTTGAGAATAGCTAGGGTTGTAGCCATCTGTGCTCTCACTTTGGTCAGGGGCACGTGGGGCAGCTTTCAGCGCTTCAAAATTGGTTCGGCGCAGAGAAACTCTACGAGCAGGGCTGCTGGCAGAGCTCTTCAGCAATGAAGAGTCTTGCTGTGGTGCATGCCTGCCCCTGGTGAACAGGCGAGGAGGCTGTCTAACGTCACCATTAGAGGGAAAGAAGCCTCCACTTTGTTCCTTGAATAGCATGGCTGAACCCTGACCATAGTAGGCTGGAGTTTTGGTAGCAGTGCTGGGCCTGTGGGGTTTACTCTGTCCAACAGGCTGGTGGGAGGCTGATGTCAAGGAGTAACTTTCCCTAGAAGGACTCTCAACAAGGCTCGATAGATACTGGCCAGTACGCACTGTACCGCTCTGAACTGGCCACGTTCCCTTCCCCATGCTAATAGCACGCTTGCTTGCGTCACTAAGGTCATTCTGGTGTTGGAGTTTGGGGCGTTGCCGAGATTTAGAGGTCACAGAACTTCCACTAGCTATAGCGGTGGAAAGACCAAACGGCCCCTTCTCGTTTGGGGTGCTCTGACTCTCAACTTGATGTGAGCTGGTGCGCCAACCAGGGTTGAATACTACAACTCGACCATAGCTGTTTTGATGCACTAAACTAAGTGGAGTTTTGTCACTTTGACCTGGCGGTAAAAGACTCTGAGTATATCCTCTACTGGAAAGCCCCTGAGTGTAACCACCACTAACTACAGTCCTTTTGTGGATGCTATTGCTGTGGGTTGAATGTGGAGCTATGGAGGCTGGTCTGAATTGATTCTGGGGATAGCTGCCACTGAGTTGTCTCAGTCCACTTTCCTCTTGTGAGAAGCCAACATATTTGTTACCAGTTTGTCTCTTGGAGTTGAAGCCATCGGCTGCAAAAGGAAGCCAAGAATAAATTCACAGCTTGTTCAATCACAGCACTGAAACAACTGACAATTTTTTTTTTTTTGCTCACCTTGTGTGTCCCACAAACAGCTTACATGCTCTGCTTGCACTAAGCAAATCAGCAAAATCCTGTCCAAAAAAAAAAAAAAAAGGAAAAGAAGACATCAAGGTCAAAAGAAATGGGACAGCTAGCATCAGCAACGGCAAAAAAACAAGCTACTCATTTGTGTCAGAAAACCCACCCCAAATGAATTCCAGAAGCCATTTCTGTGTGCCAAAGCATCCAGACTGGACAAAGTGTGCCGCTCACAACAGGCCTGCTGCTGTGAAGCCTCTTTTTCTGTATGTGAGCGCTCTGCATAGTTTGCATGCTTGCAGAAACTTATAGCAGTAAAGGCAGCCTGCATCCAATCACGGCTTAATTAATTGATTGTCTGCAGCTGCCTGCTGTTGTGATGTTACAATGTCTCTGCAGGTCTGCTGGGTTTGAACCAAATCACAGCTCACTGCCTCTGTCATGTGCAAATGTTTCTGGAAATTTACTTCTTAACCTATCAGGAATCGAAGCCTTTTTCCTTGACCATGTTCAATTTGCAAGCATTAAAAAGAGAGGGGTTTTGAGCCTTCTGTGCATATCCAACTGTTAATTTATGTCTGCGGGAGGTGATTACTATATCCTCTAAAAAACATAAATTTTAACAAGTTATTTAGTCTCATATTCAGTGTTCAATTATTTATTTGGTAAAAAAAATGGTTTAAAAAAAAAAGAAAGTATGATGGATGATGATAATGACCTGTCAGTGGCCTGGTGGGTCCGTTGTTTAATGTTGTTTTAATGTAGCTATGTGTTACACAGTGTCTTTAGCATTTTAATGTTGGTCTTTGTCATTTGTCTGTTAAAAGACAAATGTTTCATTCTTTCATTCATATAACCCCACGAGTTTCTGGTGCTAATCAGCTTGTTTCCAGAATTTTCTTGAATCAGGTGTATCTTCAAGGTTCAGTGTTCAGTTTATTTCATCCATAAAAACATGGAAATTGCAGTGTTCTTACGCCCATTGATACGTAGAGATAACAAAAAGTTATATGCACACAATGGAAAAAAATAGAATGTGAAAGATCTTTGACGGCTGAACTGCCTTATTCTGGCTTGTTTCAACATTTTTACACTTGTTCACAGAAAAAATCCTGAAGCATGTAAAACAACATTGGTAACAAGTGGGATTACCTTATCCGACATTTTTTCTTACCTTGTTTAAGGAAAAACAAGACTTTAAGGCTGAGGCTGGAGATTCTTTGCAGGTACAGAAGCAGTTAACAGCTGCTGGAGCCCCTCTGTTGCTGGGACTTCTAATATCTGCGTCAAGGCTGACACGGAGACAGATCATGTTAGTCTTGATGCCCTTGTAAGCTTTTATTAATGATCCTTTCTGTGCCCCCCAATGCTGAATGGATCCATATAGCATGCTGCATTAATAATGCAGTCAACCTAGCCATGTCAAATAACCAAAAAAAGAGAAAAAAAAAGCCAGTATGTTTCCACCTTCTGAATATATAAATCACAGAATAGAATACCACAAAGTGTCTACTTATAGAACCATACTAGTGATTTTGCATGTTTAGCCTAATATACAAAGTGCATGCATTTCATGTTTCTGCTGATCTTTTCCCAAATGGAGCAGTCATATTTTAGGACTCTGATATCATTTTTCCTCCCTTTTATGCATCCATTGGTTTCCATTCATTCCACTACAATATGAAAATGAACTTTTAGAGACTTCAAACTTTCTTCACAGCAGTATTCCATCACCGTAATAAAGTCAACCACATTAGTTTTCCTAAAAGCAGCAGCACTGTTGTTTTGATGACTTGAAATTGGACAGTGGGAAATGATCTCTCTGCCAGAAAATAGTCCCAATGAAATGTTTGCTTTGGCACAACCAGTTACCAGTTCTGTGGTTTATGAGTGGTGACAACTTCATTAGCCACAGAAGAACAGTATGAAGTAGGTGTTCCAACCAAAAATTCTAATTTGAAATTTTAGGGATTTTGACTGTATGTTGTGAAATCTTTAGTACCCCAACATGACTTGCAGAATGCTTTGTTGCAATATAAAATGAGGATAAAGTGTAGTAAATGGGCCAAACATTCAACATCACTGGTCTGGTCTTTTAACTATTTACTGTTGCAATGCATGATACATTTCAGTGTGCACATAAAATGCATGAGGCCATGTTTGTCGACTGTGATGTCATTGGTAAACCGGTGCCTCCTGCATGGTTTGTGCATGCCTGACTGATCTATGACTCAATCTGGCAGCATGTGCGAAAATGACCCTTTCCACTGTCAGTGTAGAAGACGCACACATGCAGCACAGCGCACACTGAGCCAGGTACAGTATGTACTCCCCGGTAGTCTGGCAGGCATGAATCTCTATTTCAATCTGTCCTTGGTCACTGGTGTTCATTAATGACAGTCCCCTGCAGCCAGAGGAAGCATGATGCAAGTGAAAGAGTGTGTCTCTCTGCCTGCTAACAGGCCTGGACAACAAGCAAATCTGTCACTCTGTCCCAGTTTCCCAGGCACATGCCTTCATCACTGCACTTCTAAACCCCAGCGTCATGTAAAATCTATTTTTCATGGTTCAGGTGGGTCACTGCTGCTGAAGTGCTCAACTTTCTCTTGGGCACACCGCACAAGCCGGAGCCACATTTCCTCTGTTACAGCACAGGCAGGAGTGACACCTCACAAGCGATGACCGTACGAGTGCGGTGGCTTAGATGAAAGACACAATTTCCTGTCAAAGGAAATAGTAGAGGGGGATTTTTCAGGAACAGCTTCCTCCTCCTTTCTGAATTTTTTTTTCCATTACGCCTGTGATGTGAACAGTCATATGACATAGTAAAAGAGCAAGTGAAAGTCCTCCACCGGCATCAGCGAAAACAGTGTTGATGACACAAGTCATTTGCACAGGCTTTCAAAAGTCTTGCAAAAAGCATGGAAGGGTGTCATAAATCAAACTCGAAATGAGATCTATTCATCAAAGTAGATGACTCTTTTGTCCTTGTGGATACGCTCTCTTACTGATTCAGAATCTATTCCGATGACGCCTCACAGATGCATGGATGTGCGAGCTCCGCAGAGCAAGCTGCTGCGCTAATAAAGGAAAAACACTCCTCGGCTGCTCACTCCTGACCTGTGGAAAATGGGAGAGTGTGCTTGTTTGGCGGACTGCTGTCATGAAATCACTGTATAATCATTACACTGTGCCTGCTGTCAGGTTCCACTCTCTCAGCTGCTTTTGGGTTTCCTGCATGCTAAGATAAATTCTCATGTATATGTTCAGATCCACTGGGATCTCCATTACAAATGGGGTGTGATGACAGAGACAGCGAACACACAGCTTCACCACCTAATTTATGGGCAGAGCTATGCAGGACGTGGGAACGCTGAGGAGAGGGGCCAGTAACACTGGGGGAGTGTAGGGGCCCGGTTATTCTTGGTCGTCATTTGAGAACATTGCAACACCAGTGTTTTAATATCAGTTTAAAGATAAGAGGGTCAGCTACGGGTTGAGAAAACTGAACCATCTTCGGACATATGAAACATCTCAAAACTACTAATCAACTCAAGTTGAAACAAGACTTTCTTTGTCTCTGGAGAAACAATGTTTTCACCTCATCATTTGACCAATATGGATATTTAAAGACCCACCCTGACACCAGTGTTTTTATATTGAAGTCACTAGCTGCATTTACATTAAATCTAAAGGATTGCTGAACGCCTCCGTGGTGGAAAGGCTGGAAACCACGAGTTGCGGAAATGATGAACGAAGCCAGAATCCATCGAACCATCGAGCAAATCAAAAAGCTGCTGGAAAAGTCTGAAGGCTGCCTGTTGCAAGGCTAAAAGTCCAAACCTCCCAGCCAGGTTGCATTTTTACAGTCTGATGGATGACCTGATGGGGGCGCCACCACTGGAGATCGAGACTCAATGTATATTATATTTATATTTCCAGCAGATTAGATGCTTCTCAGCAAGTGAAGCCACACCAGCGTTCCCACACCAGTGACTTATTTTCTACAAACTTAAATTATTACCCCTTTTTTTGTTTGTTGTTGTTTGCTGTTTACACTTGTGTTTTATAATATTAAAATACAAATATGAAAAACACAAAATAACACAAAATATGAAAAAATAACAACTTTATTTTTTCATATTTTGTGTATCTGTCATTTTAAATATATAATTATGATAATTATGAATATAGTTTTTTGCTAACAATAATACTTACAATTTTATTGCTAGTATTGTGGTCATTTTTAGATAATTTTTTGTTAATTTTTTGGTCATTTTGTTTTTGTTTTGGGTTTGTTTGTTTTTTTTGGTAATTTTGTGGCATTATTTTTTTTTTTTTCAGATTCGTTCAGGTTTCAAAAGGTTATTCTGTGTTTCTCTTAAGATTATCAACTTTTTGCAGACCTGCACTGATCAATAGCAGGGGAACTCTGGTATCAAATGCTGCCTTTAAATGAATGTACAAAGGAAATAGAAAACAGGATTTTGTGTGATGATTTTCAGGCTGTGGTCAGAGAGAAACCTCCATCATATTAATGAACCACAACAGACTGAGAGCTGATATTTGCAGATAAATACTCAGTATTGGCCTGTTATATTGGGTTGAATCCCAGCAATGAAATTCACACATACACCTATATATAACACTACATGCAGCATAGCATTTAAATGCAGTTTTTGTTGTGTAATTTTAGACACTAATATGACACCAGCAGTCAATCCTGTTCATTGTAGCTGGATGTTTAAATCCCCATCGAGGTGCACCGTCCCCTCTGAGTCTTTGTTACAGGGAGAAGATGCAAAGTCAGAGAGATGGGAGAAAGGAGACAGTCAGCAGATGGTGTCTCTTCTCTGGAAGAATCTACCCTTTGACCTCCAGACCGTTCTTCTCTTTCTGACCAATCAGGTAGCTCAGGTCCCTGTTGGGTGCGCTGGGCCCCCTCCCGTTCTGGCATCTGGTCCACCATTTGAAATAATGAAGGTAATAATAATGAGCTTAGGGCTCCTCCCTCTGGGAAAGCCAGAGGTCAGGCTACCTATAGAGTGTCCACACCTAACACATCCCATGTGCTGCTCAAGTATTCATCATCATGGAGACAGGCTGCACCTCTTCCACCCTGTTCCTCAGCTAACGCACACTTACACACACACTTCACCGTATCAAACCATAAAACATTTATGTAACTTGTAAAATACACAGGGCCAGTGGACATGGGGGCATGGGGTGGGGGTATTGATTTCTGAAACCTGTCCCCTCTGTCCCCTGTACTTTATTCCGCCTACAAACTGTTAGAGTCTGTTCAGTTACTGAATCAGCCACAGTCCTGCCTCATCCCTGTTGCATCTTTTTATTTTCATTTTCACAAGAAGTTTGACTGTTTAAAACCTGAGCAAATTCCCTTGATTTGAAATTCCTATGAATTAATGTAGAGAAAAAGGTGATGAGCAAAGACATAGCTAAAAATACATGAAAGTTATTAAGAAATTAATTTAAAAAATGAAAATAACCAAATTACTGCCCAAAAATAGTTTAAAAAAAGAAAAGGAAATTTTATAAAACATTACAGGAATATTACTTTAGAATGACAACAAATTTACCCCAGAAATTGTATTAACAAAAAGGAAAGAGATAGAGGGACCAAAACCCCCCCCCCCCAAAAAATGTATATAAAAGGAAATAATGTAAATTTACAGTTTTGGGGTATAATTTGATGGTAATTTTCTTGTAATTTGATTTGTACATATAATAGTTATAAATTTGGTTTTCTTTGCTAATTTTCTGGTGATTTTCTTAGAATTTAATTTTAAATATGTGATTTTTTTGTGAAACCAAGTGACTTTATGTATATAACAATAAAAGTGACATGAGGCTGAAAATCCAGTTTTCAAATGACAGCTACAGCCCCGTTGAAATACGTGTGCTGGATGGATGACTGGTGGGCTGAAACCACAGGCAGTAACATATGAAAACTTGGAAATGAGTCATTCTGGGGTTATCTGCAGAAACGAGGGAGGGGGATGATCTCAAGGTGCCTCCAAATGACTCCTGCTTCCAGCTGGACTATTGTCTCTGCCTGGTCCTCTGCTCGATCCAAAGCCGTCCCATCGATGCATGAAGCCGATGATAAAGTAGACAGGGAGTTTAGAGTATCTTCTCCTTTCTTTTAAACAGGTCAAGGCCATTTATAATGAACCAGGAACACAGTCCCTATACATTTCTCTGAGAGGAGGACCAACATAAAGGTCCTTCAATGAATCATACTCTGGTTTCTTCCGGTATGCCCAATCAATTGAAGACCTTGATTGCATTTGGTGTCCATTGGACCAATTCATCTTTATACTGTACGTTTTTCCCTTGGGAAGCTCTTTAAGTGTGCAAGGCAAAGCTGAAAAGTCCTCTGTTTGAACGTTTTCTTTCAGTTTTGCAGCATAAAGCAACACTTGGCCTGGAGAGCTCATGCATAGTAGCTGGAAGAGAGCGAGAGAGACAGCGAGGCAGACGGAGAAGGGCTGGGGTGGGACCACAGCGAGCATGGGACACAGAGGGAAATATGTCTGTTTAATTGAAAACTCCCCAACCTCATCGTCCTCTAAACAACCACAGCAACAACCAAACAAAACTTCTGACGAGCCACATGGGCTGAAGGTCTGATCCGCGGCCAGCTGGGGGACAGCGGCAGCCACAACAAGGCTTCAGGATAGTGGCCGCTGTGAGCAGAGGGGCCCTGGGAAGCGGGGGGTGGTTACAGAGCCTGGCAGGCCTATTCTGTTGGTGCATTTTACAGTTGTAGTCTGTTCAGAGATCAATGGGGACACAGAGTCATGAGGACTTCAGAGGGAAGCTGCATTGTTGTGGCGGGGTGTTTTACATGAGCCTTTCTTTCACATGAGACGCGACTTTGTTTGGGCGCATTTGTTTCTCATTTTCCCCAAGTTGAGTGATCCATTGTGGTTGGCAATCTTACAAACCAAGAGGTTTTGTTTAAATTTCATGAGCATAAAAAATCCCATCATGAAATGCGCTCACATACGTTTTGTCATTTTGTACAATCTCTGACCCTATCCAACTGGGAATGATAATCAAACTCACATTAAATCCATTCATTCCAAGCCATATTAAACAGATAGTTATGTCAGAGGGAACGAGCAATATCTCACACATTTCACCTATATGGTTTCATACAAAGTTTTGGCAAGTACCATATGTGTATGAGTATGTGTGTGTCTGTGTGTGTGTGTCACCCCGTATAAAAGTGATAAATGGGAGGGCAGTTGGCTTTAATGGGTATTGGGCCAGCTGTACCAGCTCCTTTTCTCTTGCATCCTCTGGCAAACACAATTAGTCACATTGATCAAGTGAGCAGCAGAACAATGGGCGATACCCCTTTGGAACCACTTGTGCAGTTTGGTGACCAGTCTGGTTTGACATGTTGGATGGGAGACATGGAGGAACCTGGGCAAATAAGAGCATTGATCTCAGATAGCAAATAAGAAGTCAGGGAGCATTGTTAAAAGAAGGAAAGGGAAGCGAGAGGAGATGGGACTCTCTTTGTTTCATTGTGATGTGCATGGTTTAACTGTAAATGCTCAGCAAGCGAGCAAATCCAGAGCACAGCCAATCAGACTGCGGCATATTATTCTGTGATGACCGATGCCAGTGAGGACACAGAGAGCAAAAAGGACAGAGACCAGCAAGGAGAGAGAGAGGAAGAGTTGGTCACATCATGCCAGCAGATGAGCGTGGATGCCACTTTGTCTTTGCCGTCATGCCGCTGACTGTGGTCTCTGTTCAACATGTTCAATTCCTCACAGATGTGCTATTCACTTTTAAGGCATATTCCCTATCATGGCCATTAAATCCATCTAATGGTGCCAAGATGTTCCCAGACACAGAAATCATATAAAAAAAAAAGCCTACTTGCTCCAGAGGAAACAAAACCCAAACTATAAAATATATATAGGCCAGTATTGTAATTTTCCATAGCACCACAACACACACTGCACAGATAGGAGCACAGCTGAAATATGCAGCCATTAAAGTTTTTCAAAACTAGTTTCTCCAAAAAAAAAAAGAAAAGAAAAGAAAAGAAAAACCCTTGGTGGTCTGGGAATACAGGACAGGGTAGGCAAATTATTACCTGAAATGTTTTCTGAGTCAAACAAAAACAGGGGACAGGAACTATTTTGTATCGGGATGAGAGCACGGTTGTTCAATCAGAGATGTGCAATATACAATCTGTAAAACCAGAGAGGTAATTGGTCGAATCCGTCTGGCTCTTAACAAGCCTTCCTTTTGCGCACAGGGACTAATGGAGAATGGCTGCATCTCTCCGTGCGCTTCTCCTCTGCTCATTGCCTTCCCGCTGAGACAATCTTGCATAGCCTATAGCAAACAGACTCTGGATTTTTCAAGCTAACAGCTGCAGCTCGACTCATAACAATGTGAAAAGACACTCTTTAATGACCGAAAAGGGAAGTGAAGACGAGCGTTGAAAAATCTGTCTTCTTGCTGCTCTGGCAATTGACACCAATAACCCATGGCTAACTTAATGCCCCGGCTCTGACACGCTGTGTAATGGCAAATGAAAACTCCTCTCGGGATTTCCTCTCACAGGCAATTATTAAGAATGATGACGGTTCTCTAACAATGGCCGGATCAGAGCGCTCAAGTTTGTCATCATGAGTGAATCCTATTACGCGGCGGCATAATGACCCTCTGTGAAAACAAGAGACAGAATGAGTATCACAAGGCATCTTTGCATTGGAAAACAAAGCTCATCTCACACATCTTGCCATTGGAGCCGGCCTTTGTATCGCTGCTCTAGCCTCAATTGTTTTCTCCTCAGTGAGTAAATGCTCGGCTTGATGTGGTTCTGCAGCTTGGTGAAATGATATGTAATATACTTGCAACATCAAATTATGTACCTATAATTTAGTATAAACACTGTGTATATTGGAATTTCTGCTGTTTTGTAACCCATATTATTTCAGGAGGCAGAGCTAAATGAGTATACAGACATCATGAGACCGACATTTCTAAAGCTTTATTTTGTTGTTGTACATGCAGTAAAATGGATCCACACTCTATAAACATTTCTGGATCATTAGCGGAGGAGTTTGGAGGACATCTTGATAGGATGACAACACTTCTTTGGCTTCGAACAATAGGACACTGTGTCCAACTCAGCCCGTGTCCTGCTTTCCCTCCTCCAAAGTAGCCAGATAGCCAGCGATTTGGGCAATAACAGCGATAAAGCAACGAGATTTTTAGGAATGGCATGTTGCCACCCCGCTCCCTCCTCCCCTGTCTGTCTTTCGCTCACTTTCATGAAATCAAAAAGGATCACAGGAGTCGCTTTTGTCTGGCAGGGCAAATGACTAATATGTTACTGTCTTCAAGGGGACGGCACCTTTATAAAGCTTTACATTCTGTCACCTTGTGATCTTTTACAGTTCAGTGAAAGGGCTGTTGTAGATTCAATTTAAACATGCATTTCTAGATTCTAGTGTATTTTTTAGATGAAATTACAGTTACAAATCATGATTAATTGCAACCAAAACATCGGTTAAAAACGCTGTCTTAGCATATGCCCAGTTGTAAAAGGACTAAATTGATCCGGACAGAGTAAAAACATATTCGTCCACGGTGTTTCATAAGTTTCATAGTTCCTTTATTGGTAAAAGTGAATCATTAAATGGAACTTTGTAGCTGGTGTTTGAGAATCATCTGTATCTTATCACTGGGAAAAGTCCCCTAAACAGAAAAATGTGGAGAGCCAGGCTTTCCTTCAAAGAGCCTCCAGAGCGGCTGTTGTCTTCAAGGAGGAGGGATTGCTTTCAGCAGCCTCAGCCCGGGACTGGTTCTCATCATTTTGACAATAAAACAAAGCAACGTTTCATGAAAAAAAAAGGGGCCAAGAGATTTCCGCTGGTCTGTGCTGAATTGTCCCTTTCCAATCCATAGCCAAGGAGGAGCAGAGTGCTGATTTTAGGAGGGCTTAGGGAAAAGTTTTCCTCCCCTTTGGAGACTTAATTCCTCTCTGGCACCCTGAGGACAGAAGTCCAAAGGGCTTGTCCTGCTCAAAATGCCTCACAGATGAGTAAGAGATTGTGCTTTAAATTCCCAGAGGTTTGGTTTCATAATATCAGTATTTTATTGATGGACTTTTGTGGCTTTACACAAGCTTGACAGGAATTCAAGATTTGACTGAGAAAACGGTGTGAAAATGTGTCATGTAAAAAGTCAGCTGTGTTCAGTTCAGTTCCATTACTTAAACTCAATTTTAAGTTTCTCTGGCATTCAAAATTATGTAATCAGTGAGCTGACAATATAATAGTCTGACATCTACCTCACTCCTTTGTGACCAACCAACAAAGGCACTTACTGCTGCTCTAATTTGGACAAAAAGAACAGGCAAGAATAGAGGAAAGGTCTAGAAACACATGAGGTTGGACGTTCTTCTGCATAACAACTCACCTCCCAACATTCATGTCTCTTTGACTTGAGGAGAGAAACAAATTCAAGAGGACATTGTTGGTTGGTGTTTGAGAACGTACAGGTTCCTACAGGGAAAAGTCAGGCAGTGCATGCTTTAATCAACAAAATGTTATTAACAGTACTGTATGTATTTACAGACAAATATGTACAATTTTTACATTCTTCTACTGATAAATGGATTTTTAAAAAAAAGTCAGGGTCTTTGTAAGAAAGAGGATGTGATGGTGATTGTCCTCTCACACATCGGCGCTTGTGGAAACCTGTGATAACCTGGGGTCAGAATCGATCTCGTAGCGATAGTGGTAGCCTTCCCACACCTCCCTGCAGGCGTCCCGCATGTCATAGATTCGCTTCTTGATGCCCTTGCGGTTGAGGTAAAGCACAAAGAGGAAGACGAGACCCACAAAGCCAAGGACTATACCCAAGAAGACGTAAGAGGTTTGCAAGGCAAGGTCTGCGCCTGCAGCCCTCTGGTGGCATCCTAGAGTCAGCTTGCCCACGGCCAGTAGCGACGTGTTCCTCATGGCGGCCGGGAAGGCGCACACCAGGCTGTCAGCATCCCTAACTCGTGCCTGTGATCTGTTGAGCCACAGAGCAAAGGGTTCGATGCCGCAGGTGCAAGTGAACGGGTTTTCCCCTAGCAGAAGCCTGGTTCCGGGCAGGGAGTCCAGCTCTTGCAGACCCTCCTCAGACACCGTCTTGAGCGCGTTGAAGGTCAGATCGAGCTCCTCCAGGCAGTCCAGGCCCGAGAAGGTTGAGTTGTGAATGGACACCAGGGAGTTGTTGGAGAGCTGGAGCCGCCGCAGGCTGGCCAAGTGGGAGAAGATGCGCAAAGGTAAGTAGATAAGGCTGTTGCCAGACAGGTCCAGGCCCTGCAGGGTCCCGAGGGAGCTCCAGCGGAGAGAGGTGGCCAGGTCCATCACCGAGGAGTGGTTGTACAGAGCTCGGCTCAGGTTGAGCTCCCGCAGAGACTGGTTCTGGATGGTGAAGGCCTCCGGGTGAATGACAGCCAGCTGGTTGTTGCTCAGATCCAGAGAGCGGAGGCTGCGTAGACTGGTGAAGGTATGGGACTCCACATCCGAAATCCTGGATACACATAGGACAAAAAATTCAGATTTCATTCACACTAACCATCACAACAGAAATACACAGTCAAGGAAATGCAAAAAAGGACAGTCTCCTGTCAGATTTTTTATGGTTTGACATACAAGGCAAGTGCAGAGTACACCCACATTTTTTTCTAGGAATTTAGAGTATACCTACCTATCAACCTAACAGCCACTGAAATATTTAGGAGCATATACCCACCTCTCCCTGTGCTGTCTACCTTCCTATTTCGCAGTATACTCAGCTCATCAACTATCACTACAATGCTGAGGGCAGACATAAGCGGGCTTAGACCAGCACAAACCTGAAATCAGACAGAACAGGGGCACTGACACCCTAAACTATGACTCTTCTCTGCATAATGTCATTTTTTTTTTCTCTTTTGCCACCTGCTCATCTGTCTACTGTGGACAAAGTGGAGCACAAACTGGTGAGGAAACCTGATTTAAAAAAAAAAAAAATGTATCAGGTCAGCTGCATGATGTGACTTTTTTTTTAAATTTTATCTAACTTCTGAATAAATTCATTCGAATTGTGATATTTTATTTCCATCATAATAATCGACAACAAACGAAACTATAAGATCACATTTTACCTCACTCATGCTGCTCTAAGTGAAGTGCCCACTCTCTCCACAGCTTTTCTATCCGACTGAATTAACCATGATGGTACAGTTGTGTTTTACCTGTTATTACTCAGAGACAGGGTGGTGACATTATCCAGTCCTTTGAAACACTCCGGTCCGATTCGACTTATTTGATTCCCTGTTATGAAGAGATTCCTGGTGTATCCGGGGATCCCGGACGGGATACTCCGCAGATCTTTGGAGACGCACTTGACGGTATGTGCCGCTTCTGAACACTCGCAACGTGGAGGACAGGACGCGCAGACGGAGCACAGGAGCGCACAGAAAACCACGGGTTGCGCCAAACGCAGCATGCTGAGAATACAGTTACGCGACTCAGGACCTGCAAGCAACACCGGCGTTCACCGAAAAATGAGTAATAACGTGACGATCAGCTCGTCCAGGACATCATCATCATCATCATCATCATCTGTCGTCCCGCCTGGGAATGCTCTTCAACTTTGCATCGCTGCAGAAGCAGTGTGTCCGGGAGGCAGGGTCTGATTTCCATGAGAAAAAAAGGAACTGGGGGTCTTGCTGGTCCGAGGGGGTTTTTGATCCTTTGCCGTGGAGAAGCGGGGCGTCACTTCTTCTCCAACAATGAAGTTAAAAGGACTATCGCCTAGTGCAGTGATCTGTGGGGAGGGGCTTTTCTCCTCCCCGCACCCTGTCCGGATCCACTAGATCTCCCCCCAGACTCTAATAGGCTGCTGGCATTAGGACTGAAGCAGCAGGAGGAGGAGGAGGAGGTGGAGGTGGGTTATAGGCGTAACTCTTTTTTATCTTCAGTTTTTAGGGTCAGATTTTTCACCACATGGTGCAATGTGATCACAGGGCTTCAGCTGGATTTGGCTTCATACCTGAGCCTATAGAGTGCAAGTTTGATTTAGCGGTTTATGTTATTTTAATGCCGGGCAAAAGTGGACGGAGGTCGATTTGCCATGTACAATAAAAAACATACTAGGGGAGTTCCTCTCATAGGCTACTTTTAATAATTTATCACAATGACCAAATAACAGCATCTAGGCAGTCACCATTTCTCCACTTTTACCCCCCAAATTATAGTTTGATCATTTAAGGGGAACCTGGAGGTTTTGGAGACAAGCAGTATAGCTTGGAGTTGAGTGAAGTTGATGGCCCTGAACATTCCCGCCTGCCCAGGTGGTGTTTCACCAGGTGGGGGTGGGGTGTCGGGGTCAGACTGCAGGGCCTTTGATCCCCCCTTTCCTGAGCACTGTGATGGTTTGCAGGATAATGGCTTCTGCCTTTGAATGGCAGATTAGCCACTTGATAGCCAAGTAACAAAGCTGTGATGCATATTCTAAATCAGTGATGGCATCTCTCCCTCAGTGTGTGTTCCTGGCAAGTTCAATTATTTAAAATCACACAGTAATGATCCTCTGGGTTGGAATATATTGTGTTTTATACGAAGACTTTATTTAGAGTGATGTTTTGCCTTTGATTCCCCTGGAAACCTTGCACCCCTAAGATCAGCCCTTCCTTTGACAGGCTTGGTGAAATGCAGCTGTCATAGTGAAATGATGCAAATCCATGAAAACACTCCCACAATGCAATTTCTACAATAATAGACATCTTTATTGTTATTATAGTTGTAAGTCATAAATACATTCATAGTTCACACAGTCACTTCTTAAAATTCCCTATAGGCTATAGGCTATGAACTGCAGCATAAAGGATATTTTAGGGATTATAGAACAAAAGAGGGGTTTGGTGTAGCTGAGTGGTATAAGTATATATGGATAGTGCCCTAATAATAGCATCCCGACTGTCCTTTGTCAACTGACTGAATTGGTGGAACCACAGGTCTCCACATTCCAGGACCTGGCTCTTGGATACAACAAGGCACCGCAGCAGGCAACATCTAAAATCCATTCAAAGGGTCTCCAGAGAATATTGCATTCTTGCACATGCACTCTAATAAAGGGTTGGTATAATATTTATCATCTCTTTTTCTATTTCTCTTCCTATATACTTCTATGATTTCTTCTCATTTTACAAGCGTTGGTGGTATAAATAAATTGAACAAAGGTTACTGATGTCACAGGGTGGGGCTTTTCAGTGCCTTTTTAAGTTCAAAATACATAAAATAAGTAAAATTAAAAAAATGGATGTGATATCCTTTTCTTTGAACACTGTAAAGACAATATCTTGAATCAAATGAAACATTTTTGCAATGTCTACACAAATTGTGAAAGAATTTTACAGTGATGCTACTACTTTTTTCTCTTCGTCTTTCTTTTCAGCTTGGATACAGAAATGCCATGCTATTTCAGCCATAGTGAGCAAAAATGTTCAGATTTAGCCCTTTTTTGTTACATATGCTGTACACCTTTTAGTATTTTCCCACAAAATTTGGCAATGCCTCCTCGAGATTATATGATGTGAACTTACATTTACCTTTTGTGGCACTAATTTAGCACTTGCCCAAATCCAAACCATTTTCTAAGGAGGCACAGGATATCAGCTTTGTAACTGTGTTTGGAGCAACAGCTTGAGGAAACAATACTGCCTCCGTTTTCCGTATTTAAACATGGAAAAGAAGCAGAAAGGCAGCAATGTTGTGTTAAAATAAAAGGGGTTACGGTTGTAACCTATTCAAAAAGCAAGACGTTTTATGAAGGAAAGATTTCACCCTGCAAATTGGGTCCAGATTTGCCATTGCTCCCTCCTCCAGAATGTTAATGAACAATGACAATCCAATCTTTGTTCATAAGTGGTACCATTAAGAGGCCAAATGTACCAAATAAAAATCTGTTCCCTCGTTTTAATACTTTGCGATGAGTGACTTCCTTGAAGCTCAGATCACTCTTGGCCAGTTTTCGAAGTCACTGGCATTATCAAAAGGGGGACAATAATTCATACTCGAATGCAGGCTGCGGCATCAAGTCAACATCAGCAACTTAAGCAGGCCTATAATAATCTATTTTATTATATACTTGCTACAGTTTCAAACGTATCAGTAATCACATAAAACTTAAGAGAAAATTTCAGAGTAATAAATGTATAAATTAATCATTAGGCAGTTGGCTGCAATGATATGCAGCATATAATTCATCTCAATAAGCCACAGTATATGAATTGAGCATCAACTCTGAAAACGTACATACGTCCGACCTCACTCTCATTCTTGCATGCATGCAATACATACATGCGGGCATGCAGTCACATGCTCACTCCAGACTAAACAGACACTCGCACTCACTCGTTCACACACTCATTCAGGCACCAATCTGCTTTACTGCAGAGCAGTGATGACATATGAACTGCAGGTAGAGCTGGAATAATGAGGAGAAAATAAAGGATAAATTATTCAAAAGATACACCTGTAGAATGAGAGATCAAATCTGCAAACTATATATATAGAGAGCACCTGGTGTCTGCTCAAATATTTACAGGCAGCATGGGTAAAGAGGCCACAGAATATATGCTTTGAACATAAACTCTAAAAGCAGAGCCAGACCCGAGAAAACTGGCATTGTGTATCCCTTCAATCCTACCCATTGTGTTGAAAGGGGAAAACAAAACAGACTGAAATTTATGAGGATATATATGACTGCCACTCGCAGTACATTGGCAAGTGTATGAAAGCTTTGTGAATCACCTTTGACATTTCACAATGACCTTCTAATCTGATCTGCAGAGCTGGAAAACAGCAGGAGTGACGCTTGTCAGGCGCTGGAGGAAACTCTGGATATTCAGCAGGGGTTGGTGAGCGTGAAAAACCTGAGGATCCTGGCTACCTGCTGCTTTTGGCAGCACCGTGGATAAAGAGAGGGCTCAACACTTTTTCTGTCTGACTGCAAACAATGAAGGGATTTGAATCTACTCACTAACGCCATGGCAACAGATTTTGACTGCCAACCATCATCTAGGATTAACGTTTGATAACGACAATAAAAAAAAACCAAATATAGATAGTGTTGATACATAAATGCTGATTACAAAGTTAGCCTTAAAGAGTATATACAAGATGTAAGAAAGAGGTCTTTTTTTTTAGGCACCGACTTTTTTTTTCTTTTCTCAATGTAAGAGGCAAAAGCGGAAATGGTAAACAACAAAACTGGTCTCTGGTTGAAAAATGTGTCAAAATACAGACCAGGATTTCACGGTTTCAAATGAGGTCGAAAGGCTATTCATTCCGGGACTTTCTAGCTCAAAATGAAATCAACGAGCTGTTTCACAAAGAGCAACGTATGCCTTCAAGGACACAGTTTGACTTGGTCTCCAATCTTCCTATATTTGGCACAATATAGAAAACCAAAAGGATTCCCCAAAATTCTGTTGGTTTCTGTGGGTGTTCTCCACAGCCACATTCACTAAAGTTGCTACAATCATTGCACTAATAACCAAAGTTAATGATATGAAGTAATTTTCCATAAACCTATTAAAGTAGTACTATGAGGTGATACATCTCAAAATACACAATGCAAACATTTCAGAGAAAAATATATATTTTTAGAAGATGCAGTTTTTCTGTTACCCTATGGAGTTCTATTGGATATAATCTAATGCTGTAAGAAAATGCACAAAAATACAAACTACTCTGGCATCTTAAGAGTTAAATTGAAGTATAAGAGCTGTATCAAATCAAGCATGAAATGCAATAAATTCCTAGAAAGGCATATAATTGATTTAACATGTTTCTGCTTCCCAATATAAAAATGACATTCAGGAAGCACTGAATCAAGGGATTATAATCCCTATCTGTTACAAAGTATGATAATAAAAATATGAAAGAAAGGCATGGATGTTTCCCCTCCAATGAATTCAAGAATTTGCCTTGTGAAAAATTCCTGTTGCTTGCTTGTCATTTGCTTTCTAGGTACCAATGGCTTAAAACCCCCGTCAGGCTTTTTAATGGGTCTCACTCATGAAATGTTTAATTTTTTTGCACATTATTGAAAAAAAGGTCCAAAAAGTCAGATTCATCAAACATCTGGAAGCACCTGTATTCTGTATTCACATGTATATGTTGATGAATCCCAATGACTCATAAATGGTATGTGTGCTCATGGAGCATTCATGATCATGAATTAATATAATGGCACCACTTCACAACTCCATATTAGGCAATGGACATTCAAAATCCTGTACACTAAAATGACACTGAAGAATGTGAAAAAGAGGAACTTCAGCAATACAGAAATTGAGGTAATACTTACTGTCATTGGAAAACAAACAAACAAACAAAAAAACAGCTTACTATTTTGCAGCAGAGGCAGTGGGAACACAGCCTGACAAAAAATATGAAATACGAAGGAAATTACAAAGAAAATTACAGAGCAGATGAAAAACTGGGCAAAACAGGTTTGATTATAAACTATTCACTTAAAGGTGACTCACAACCAACCAAAGGAACATCAAAGCCACAAGGGGAGGCCAGAGAACTGCTGCTGCGCTCTGCCAAACCAATGAGCGTATCGGTGCCATGGATGTGTCTGTCTCTGGCACCCACCCAGATGGGGACAGTGACATCACGGCCAGCACTGAAACTATTCACCAGCTGAGGAGCTCAACAGAACAAACTGTCTGCCTCTTTTTAACATCGATTTCTTTACTTAATGCAGTAATGTGAAAAAAGCAGGTGCGTGTTCAAAGGAGATTATTTAACATCCAATTAACTGAGGTAGTAAACCACACCTCATAACTTAATGTTCATTTGACCTCTCCCAATTACTGAATAAACAGTAGAAATTCATGAGAGCGCTTCTTTTTGCTGTTTCTAAATACCCTGTGTGTGGTAGGACATTCCTGGGAAGACTACTCTTTCACACAAAAGTGATGTGTTTTAGGTTTCCTGCAGCAGCAACACCAATTTGTGTGGAATTTTGAAGAGAAAAAAAAAAGTATAATAATAAAAAAAGAATTAATTAGAGGAAGGCACACATGCTTAAATAAAGTGACCATCTCTGAACCGACATCAGAGTGAATATTGCAGTTGCAATGAGAATCAAGTGTTCCCAAGCAAAAACCAGAGAGAGCATCCATATTGCCTTTCCATGATGAAAAACACTCCAGGATGGGAAATGATGATGAGATGTGGCTTTGTTTTGGATTGGTAGGTTTTACTAAACTCTTCACACTTACTCTGTACCTTTTCTAAATATCATTCAGATGCAAAAAATAACAAAATAAATGAATATATGAGAGCTACTTACACGTGAAAACCCAAATATGCAGTTTTTCCTTTACTATCATTTTATGCACAAATTCATATCACTCACATTTAATGAATGAGACCCATTATTGATAATCCATATGTGTGTATGTGTATATGTATGCATGTGGTCCTGGTGGTTGTGGTGGTAGGGGGAGTTTAGCGCCACTGAACTCACTTCCCACAAATTCCTAAAAATAAAAAACTGAAATCAATTCCCTTCCATTAAGTATTCCAGCTTCACTGCGAGAGTGACGCTATTGTCGTCTGCTCCCTAGAAACCAAGCAGACGTTGGTATAGACTTGGAAGATGTCTGCCTTCCTCCTCAACATCGTTCTCTTGAGGGTGAGTAGTCCTTGTTTCTGCTACAATGCGCTGAACACAGAGTGATACCTCCTTAGTCGTTGGCAAGGTCAAACCTACAACAGACCTGGAGGGGCTTCCCGTTGTCCTTAACCCGCCTTCACAGGTCACCGGAGGTTAAGGGTCAGGGCCACTGTGAGGATGATGCCCATCAGCATCAGGAAAGGCAGCCAGGTCTTCAGGAAGCCTGCACAGCTGGACCCCACACAGAAACACAAGAGCTAAAGGTCAACAGGGATGAGGAAAGATGGGTTTGCGAAACAGCAAGGTGGGCTTAGTAGACATGCAAGCCATCCTCAATGCAGAGTGCTAGTCAAATTCTTGTGTACTTTCCCCCACTCACTGTCCTGACAGCGAGCTCTTGAGACAAGGCATACGTCATTAATTATGCTGCACTCGGTGTAACCATGGCGACCACAGTCAATGCCCCAACAACTATGCAGTCTACTCATTGCAGGGTTGTCTTGTCCAACCCACGCCATCATTCCCAAATCTCACTGGAGGGCCATCAGGATGCTCAGTCCCATTCTCTCAATAATGAACAGCACAGGCCTACCTGAGTCATGTCCTATATAGACTGTAATACATCCCAAGAACCAGGACTCTCTCTCTCTCCCTCTCTCATGTTCTGAGACACAACAGGTTCAAGGCATAGCCTGTGAAATCATGCCCGAGCCCCTGGGACCTCAACAAAAAGCTTCTTACAAGCTCACTCTCTAGCCCTACTTCTCATGGCCAGAACAGTGCAGAACAGCTATAGATAGTGTGGTTTGCATATAGGTTTATAGCTTTAGACTGAAGCTGCTGGTAGCTGATATTTCCAGTCAATATTCAGTATTTTAAAATTTGGCCATTTGCAAGCCAAGATATTACAGATATTACAAAAATTGAAGAATTCAGTGTTTCACTCATTTTTTTTTCTTGTGTGCTAAAGGTACAACTTTTCATAGGTTGCACGACAACAGTTTACAGTTACGTTTTTATTTTGATCATATTCTAATAAGATCATTCTAATAAGATCATAATTTTAGTGTTTTTGGATCCACTTTTAAGTCCATTTGTCATTAAGACCACCCACTGCCAAGAAAAAAAAGATTTTTACACATCCCTCTTATTTGCCTCTTCTCAAACTTTATCCTTGCTGACCACCTTACATTCTGTGACCATGAGCTATTCAAAACACACAATTGCTCTGCATCAAACGGGCTCCCAATAGCAGCCTGTTATTTTGCTCTATAAACAATTTCTAACAGGGTTTCATATGCAAGTGAGAGGTCATATTAAATATAACCAACCATTTCAAACAAACATGGCAGAGAAAGGAGGAAATGGTCGACCAATCAGCATCAAGCATATAAGGCAGGCTATAGATCCTGTAATTGGATAGAGACATAACATGGTGACCTAATCTCCTCATGACTGATAATACCAGAATGGGAACTTCACAGTCATCATTTCACTAAAGGTGAAAAAAAGATGGAATCTGGCTTTGCCAGATTACTCTACACAAAGCACAGTGCCATCTAAACTTCTGTTTGTCTACTGTGAGGATGGTAAACAAGCCTTAGGAGAAACTTAATGTGAGTGTCATGTGGTGACCCACTGTAAGTGTGAGACAACAAAAAGAAGACCTGGGCAAAAAAAGAACAAGTGAACAAGTTTTAAATTCAAATTATAAGCCTGCTCTGTTCTCTTCACTGAATCTTTTACTTAAACTCTATACAAAAGATAGCAATAAATATGGGAAGGCTGATACATTTGATGGAAATTACAGTATATATTCATTAATTTGTCTGGGAAAAAATATTCTTTCTTTGAAGGAAAATGAGTGTATACCACTTTAACACAGACCTAAAATCACACTACCATCCAGAACATCTGGAAGGCTCTGTCTTAGCCTTGCATTTTCATCATTTTCCTATCATTTTCAGTTCTGAATAGCAGAGGTGTGAACAGGGCACCTGCCTATTTGTGACAAGCATATAAGTGAGACGATACCGGATGTGCTCTACATTTTAGACAGGCAATGTTTTTGTAGCTGTGATGAGAGACTGTTAGGCCAGAACAAAAGAGAAAATGCTGCATTTCAGTCAGGTGTGACTGTGACCCCAGTCAACCTGGGGGTGAAATACGCAGTCCGGGATGTCTGCTGTATGTAAAATGGTGTCACCTGTTTTTTTTAGTGGGTCGCCCTGGGTAAAAATAACCTGTGTAAAATCTGCTTGCTTGGTGTAAATCTAATACTTAGTTTACCAGCCTTTAACAGTTGAGCCAACAAGGTAATACTTGTATACTAGTAATGCTGATGAGTTCTACGGTAAATATGCAGTCCAACAAGGGTGCATCTTTCAATCATTTCAAATGCCACTTTTCCACCAAAAAGATCTAGGACCAAAATTCTTCAGGTCCCTGCCAGCAAGTACTCCATGCTCTTGAATATTTGTTTCCACCAAACCTCAGAAGAATGACCTTGATTCAAATAAGGAGAGGTGTCTTGTTATTTTGCATGCCACTGGTCAAAATAGTAACCATGGAAGATGTTGGGGCCATTGTTTCATCCAAAACCCCCGTTTGCTCTGGAGGAAACAGTCTCTTTTGTAATATCCTCAATCTTATTTTCAATCTTGACACATCTCTTCTCAAAAACGGAATGCAACATCATCGCTGCACAGCAGGAAATAACTATGAACACAATGGTGGCTTTGACATCCTCCATGTTGGCTGATTTGTTGTTGTCAGTCAGACAGAATGACTAGACTCCTCCTTCTTATTTGAATAAAGTTCACTATTGTCGAGGTGCAGTGGAAATGCAAACAAACAAGAGCTTAAGATACTTGTTTTGCCCACAGAACCCTCTTTGAAAAGAAAGGAATTTTGACCCAAGAAAGTTTTGGTGGAAAAGTGGTTCCTAGTTCATCCAAAGGGTTCCTGTGTTCCAGGGACCGTTCTTACGGTAGAAAATTAGTAAAAAGTGGCAAAAATTGACAAGGCCATACCATTTTACTCAAAAGACTGATATCTGCCTGTATATCAGCCTAACACTGGTAGATCAAATTTCTAAAGACTGTGCCCCTCACCCGAACTTACCTGACATGTTTGCCATGGATGAGAGCGAGGAGGCAAAGGTTGACCATGTTCCATGAGGTGCTGTTTTCATAACGCATCAGATTCAGAGCCATGGCAACATGTGAGTGACAGTTGTCACAGCAGAGGTTGTGCTTTGGAGAAAAGAACACTACAAATTAACATCAGTGTGTTCAGCTACACTGAAAGCAATACAGTACATGTCTAAAAAAATACTTCTTTACCATCCTATGTTTGTACTCCTCTGAGGCATCGTGCACTGCTGTGTCCCAGGCGTTGGAGCCGCTAGCATACACTTTGCTAACATCAAGCATCCAGTACCTGCAAATGAACAGAGCGTATAAATGTGCCATTCAAAGAACCGGCATATGATCTCAGAACTGAAATCACAACAGGATGCAGAACTTTTATTGTACAGAAACAGGCTGGGTTCTGAATATTGGCATGTCAGCAGCAAAAATTACGTGCCATGAAATTTTAGAAAAACGCTGCTTTACTCACTTAGTTGGTCTCCCAAATGCCATGTTATCTTCCTGCAAAAAAAAAGAGAAAACATTCTGCATTGATTTTTTATTATTTCAGAACAAATGAACAGAGGAAACATTTATGGTAGGGCCAGACCGATTTATCGGCCGGACAATTTAATCGGCCAATTATAGCCATTCGAGCATAATCGGTAATCGGCCAAAAGTTGGCCGATTGACGCCGATGTTAACACATATTTTTCATTAATAAAATGCAGGGAATATGGTGTTTTACTTAGAAATGGTGTCCTTGCGTTACGTATCCAATAGAGGGCGCTCCGACTCCTTTCATGTCACGCTCCAGTCACCCCACAGCAGAGTGACGTAGTGAGAAGACTGAAGAGCCGACTGCGCATTTACTGAGCCGAGCGGTTTGCCTCAATGGTAAGTTTATAATTAGTTTGGGAAATAAACAATAACTCAGTAAGTTTCCCATTCCCCATGACGTGCCTCTTTTGCCCCTTTTCCACTAGTAACTACTCAGCTCGACTCGACTCGGCTCGCCTCTACTCGCCTCGACACGGTTTGGTTGGTTTTCCATTACAATTGAGTAGCACCTCGCCGTGGTCGTCATAGCAAGGCGGCGCACCGTCCAGCTCCCTCTGGATTCTTTGGGCCGCCACCAGGCACAGAAAAGTCTCCACGTCTTCATTTGACCGCGGTCTCGGTTTGCTTGCCATTTTCCGACTTTGCCAACTTCAGTGACGATCAATGCACACGGTCGCTGTTGCCGTTTTGTTTTTGTTTTTTTAATGTCGGGTTTTGTTTTTGTGCAGGAGTCGCTCTCGTCACTCCCTGTCCAATCAGCTGCCTGCACGGCGTTCACGTCACATTTTCGACTCGACTCAGCTCGACTCAGCTCGCTTGGAACCCCGGCTGAGTAGGTCCCAAAATGGGACCTGCTAGCAGGTACTACCACCTAATGGAAAAGTCGAGCCGAGTCGAGCTGAGTCGAGCTGAGTAGGTACTAGTGGAAAAGGGGCATTATTGTTTTCCGACCCGGCAGGCCCTCAGGTAGAATACCTGGGCCTGGAGGTCTACGGCGAGGAGGTCGAGGTACACACACCTGGACATGAAATACATCAACCCTAAACCTGAGAGCATGGCCACGTTTACATGAACCATCTGATGACATACATTAGACATTACACAATTACATAAGGTTTGATATGATTTTTCAGCAGCAGTTAGCATGTGGTCAGTTTGTACCCACAGGGCCTGGATAGCTCAGTCGGTAGAGCATCAGACTTTTAATCTGAGGGTCCAGGGTTCAAGTCCCTGTTCAGGCGTTACACTTTAAAGACCAATTTATGGTTCTGCGGACACATGACGCCGTGTGTGCGCAGTTACTACACAGATGGTGTGTGCCTCTTGTGCTTATGCATCCTGTCGGTCTAGTATGCTAAGCAATTCCCCACCAATATATTATTATCATATTGTTACCTACACTGACAAGCCTTTTCAAAAAACTTATTGGTGGCATTGTAAATAAACAGTCATGTTTTTACAAAAGTTACTTGTTTTATTTTCTCAAACAAATAGTGCAAAACAAGGTGCAAAAGAATTGAAATGCACACATTAAGCATAAATGGTGCAAAAGAATTGAATTGCGCAAGTCAATACAAACAAAAGGTGAAAAGTAGTGAGGTTAATGTTAGTAGTTAATGTTGGTACGTATGCTGAGAGGAAGGTGCACATTCCTCTCGCTCATTTCATCAACACGTATGAAAACTATGAACATATGATTGGGAATTTTTATTTAATTGTGTTAAGTTCTGTTTGATTACACAGGTTTTCTGTATGGGGGACTCTAGTTGCTGACCTGCCTGCCCCTTTAAGAAGAAGGAGTGCACTTCCCCTTTAAAGTGTATTTGTTTGTATTTT
>OMLB01030788.1:2806-22211 GCA_900302555.1 Myripristis jacobus | reverse complement strand
TTAAACATTTATTTTTATTCAGTTATTTATTTACTGCTCCAGTTGTGGAAATTGTGGAAACATGTTAACTTCTCATACTGATAGGGCCATGCCAACTTTTTTGGTCAGTTTATTGTATTAATGTGAATATAACTGAGAATTAGATTTTTATCATCTTTGACTACTGGCTTTACTTAATCCTTGTTTGAGGCTTGCATTGTCATAAGCACAGTTTGTTATTGCAAATGAGATATACAAAAAAATACATGCTCTACTCAACTCCAGGAGACTGAGATGAACATGATTTTCCCTCAAGTCAACAGTTCGTATGTACAGTAAATCCAGTATGACCTGAACGCAACATAAGTGGACCCTGCAGCTTTTCATCTGCTCGCATTAGTGTGTTGCCTGTAGCTCAGAGGCTGCATTGATTCCCAGACATCAAAGTCTGGACTCAAACACACCATAAAGCCATGTGATGTTACCTGCTTGGAGTCAATGCAAAACAGGTCGCCAGCAGCATGGTGAAGCCCTCATCAAAAGAGCAGGACAAGCCTTCAGACATCATTAGTCATGACTGCTTGAGTGTGTGTGTGTGTGTGTGTGTGTGTGTGCGCATGTGTGTATATGACAAGATTGTTTGACGCACAAATCCGGGATTCATCAATATTTTCTTACCCGACTTTGTTTTTACTCTGCGAACAAATTTAGAACTGCCTCAGACCATGCGTAGGCACAAATGAGGAAGGCCGAACTGACTTAGAAAATTCAAATTCACACCTTTTAAGTACATGCAGAGTATATAAAACCACATTCATTAAAAAAGAGATTTAATTAACATTTTTTAAAATCATTAATATACTAATATATTGGCCAAATGTATTAAATAACCATGAAATTGACACACTTTCACCCTCATCATTGTGACAATTAAAATATTCAACGATAACAACAGTCCTAGTTTACAAAGGAATATATGAGAATGTACATTTCGAAATGTAGGCTTAACAGTTTTGGCTTTCATTTAATTGTTTTGGCCTGTAATGATCACCCACTCCCGACGATTTCTTGTGTCATGAAATTACGCTTCTGTGGCCAAAGGCAATTGGTTAATTGGTAGCATGTTAAAGGGCATGCAGGGTATATGAACTATATATTCTGATTCACCTGAGCAAGTGTGAAGATGGCATATCTAGCCTTGCTAGAGGATACTGCAGCCCGTGCCCTGAGGAGAGAGCGCGCATTCAGGGACCGACACAACATGTTGGAGGAAAATGATGAATGGCTTATCGGCTGTTTCCATTTGCCAAGGCATGTGCTACTGCAACTATGCGATTCTCTGGAGCGTCTAAATCACCCAACACTACTCCTCTCCTCACGTGACCGCTTCCTTCATTCATGAATCCACTCTAGGCAAGCGGTTTCCTTATATGGAGAAATGGGGGCGTGGTAATATGCTAATCACAAATTGCGAGCACGCGCCTGTCAATTTTGAATGGTTCTGATTCACAAACATACGCAAGGTGGTGAGAGCAAAATTGGTGGGTACGCAGGTGTCATGAATCCCACGGTGATTTTGCGTTCGCACTTATTTTGTGCGCAAAGTAAGAACATTTCCACGCACATAATTAGTGAATGAGGCCCAATAACTTTTACATACAAAAGACAGGCCAACTTCCATCATCAGCAGTGTGGTTTTTTTTTTAAATAGGCAGCTGGATATTTCACAACAGTGATTTTACTAGCCATTTAGAGTCACGGGAGGTGTAGGTCTACCACAGCCAGGGTCCGTGGTGTTGTTCATGCTGGGTCACTGGGAAGGCTCTGCTGCACTGAAATGGAAGAGAGCCGTAATTAATATCATCAGTGCCGCCTGTGTTAATCCGCGATTTAACGTCAAAATATCTGCTCTGAAAAAGATCTATAGGCCACTATCATGTCTCTGCTTTCGATGGACAGAAAAAATCTCCTATGGGAAAACTCACAGTGAAACAGAACTGAGCAAAGCCTAACTAGGAGGCGGTGGTGGGACTTGGGCTCCCTCCATCTGAAGCCTCCTCCTGGGTGTGACTTTGAAGAGCTGTTCTAAACATACGGAAACATTAGGCACTGGTTAATAGGACTTTTTTCAGAAAATCAACTCTATAAACCGCAACCTTGTTTATTTTTTAATTGTGAATTGCTGCATATTGGCAGACGGTGGTTAAGAAAATAACCATTTTTATGTGCTTGGATGAATGAACCAGCAGGAACCATTTCAAAAGGATTTTTTTGTTGTTTTGTTTTCCCTCTGGTTACGCAGCCAATCAACACCACATAGCCTGAATGCTATCATGGAAATCTTCTGGAAGTGTCTATTTCAACAACCATCAGTTTCATGTAGACTTCATTATAAACACAGGGCTGAGTAACGATGGCTGTCAGCTGTTCTTAAATATTTGGGATCGGTTTTTATGATCATTTTATACCATTTAGTTCCACTGACTGCCAGGTGCTCTGCTCTGTTTGGCAAAATCTCAGCACTGATGCCCAAAAGACCACAGTCAGTGGCTGTGGGTCTGTCTTTCTCTCTCTATAAGTGTTGGTACAAGTCTGTACCATATTTTTTGACAGTGTAGAGGAAAATGGCTGCCCATGTATGTCAGCAGACCCGTTCTGAAGATAACTAAAATGACCAGATTCACACTGGTGCATGCCAGGATTGCACTGCAGGAAGAAACATCAGGCAGGCAGGAAAAATTCCAAAATTGCTGAAAATTTGAGGAAAACAAAACAAAACTACCCAGCTTTCATCCCATTAAATATCGCCCCCCCCCTTGACTGTCCCTCCAAAGCAATTTGTAGTGCCAGATTGCCTCCATGCAGTATGATTTAACCACAGGGAGACGTTGCTGTTTATCAGACAAGCTGGTATTTAACTTTGTAGGACACATTTGTATTGATTGGGATTTGTAATTTTCTCCTGAGTAGATTGAGCTGCTGGCAGGCTGGCATGCATTAAAATTAACAGGAGGTGCCTCCAGCATGGCTGAGTAATGCCATTTCTGCAGACAGCCACGCATGATCCTGATGGTCATTTATGCGGTTAGGGAAGATTCCCACAGGACAGGTAAAATGCTCTTTTTCCTGCCCAAGAAAAACAAAATCACATTGTTTTTTGGAGGTAGAAATGGGCTTTAAAGTTTTGATAAAGATAAAAATCAGAAGTCATAGCAGCACATCCAGCATTGGTTCTTGCTTGCAGAGAAGATGCAAAATTCAGCTTTATTGATTCCCATTGGGGAAATTAGGCAAATTTGTTCTGGTTTAAACATGACACTGGGCTTTCTTTATCATTCCATCACCCATTTTTTCCCCCTTCTACTTCCCAAGGATAATGAGGGGCTGATGCCTATATCCCAGCGTGCATTGGGCAGAAGGCCAGGAAACATCCAGAAGAGGTGATCAGTCCTTAATGGCACAAACACACAGACTCTCACATTCATATCTGACGGGTAATTTAGCATCTTCAGTCCACCCAACCAGCATGAATTTAAATGAAATTTAACTACTGAGCCTCAGTGCTGCCCTCTTTAACACAAATTTATTATTCTTCTTTTTTACCCTGAGAAGGACTGATGGTGTTTCAGCAGTTCCCTGCTTCATATTCATTAAGTTACACACATTCACACCTGTGCTCCTGTTCTGTTGACTGCCACTAGCAGTAGCAGCCTAATAACCCTAAACCCTACAGCATACCAGAACGTCTACAAAAATCTACAGTTTGTTGCATCCATTTTCACTGTGAAACAGCCGGGTCATGCTCGCTGATCATTTATGAAGACAATGCTAGACATGCGGTTGCCAGGTAGTGTGAGAAAAATGAAGTCTTACATGTGGAATAAATTGGACTGTCTCTAAATCTTACATGGTAACGTAAAGTTAACACAAATGACCCACTGCGTTGTGTGTGTGTGTGTGTCCAAAAATGGGGGTATAACAGGAGAAATAAGGAATGGAGGAGGGCAGGAAAACAGGTTAAATAGTGTGAAACTCAAGAAATAATGGAGCGGTGTGTAGTGGTATTATGTCTACAGTGTGATGAAATTCAATCTACAGATGAGATCACAGCACTCGTCTGTCTGTACGATGCTGAGACAATGACTTGGAAATCATAGTCGGAGTGAAGCGCTTGTCGATACCACACCGAGCGGGCATTTAGCTCAAAGCCATTAAAAAAGCAGAGGGAGGGGAGAGAACTAACCTCTTGACTCTTCCAAGGCCCTGTTCCTCCTCTGAGTGGCCACCCTCTCTCACCTTTTCTCTTACTTCACTGGCTTGTCCACTTTGGCGATGCGCATACACACAAGCAGACCTCTGACATCCAGTTTTCTTTATAAAGCGCCGAGTGTTTCAGCCAGACACTGGCCCCCATCGCTGTCAACTGCCTAAAAAAATAAGACTGTTTTTCTTAAGTACATATCAAAACCTCATTTTTGGCGCATGTTGAAGAGCCGGCTGCGGATGTAAAGTGGTGCCTCTTGAGAGGGAGCTGCAGGTTGATGGATTTCAGGGACGCTCCAAATGATTTCGTCAGGTTGAGATTTGATTGGCGTGTCTAAGCAAACCAAAACATGAGTCGCTCATTACATCATCTTGTTTGAATTCAGTTGAGCCAGTCTGCCAAAATGATGCAAATGCGTATCTCATTTTGATGATCAATCCGTGGCCTTCTCTGACACACACAGCCTTGTGTCCTCTGCCTGTGTGATGCATTCCTCTGGCTGTGTGTGTGTGTGTGTGTGTGTGTGTGTGTCCACAAGGACTCTCTTTACAGTGCTGACTCTTTTTCCTCATTGTTTGTTATGGAAAAGAACATTCTGTTGACAGCGCCGAGAACTGAGCTTGTTTTTTAGCGCTCATATGTAGCAGGCGCCGAAATTTCTAAACACTTCAGCCCCAGCACAAGAGTACTGCACATCAAGCAGGCCTTCAGTAGTCGCATAGCAACAGCAGGAGCCATGACTGGTTTTTCCACAGTGACGGCTGTGCGCTGCAAGCTAAAATAAAAAGACATGCTCAGTGGACAAGGGAAGGTGCTCTGTTTTTTTTTTTTTTGACAGCATTGCGTGTTGTTTATGAAGTTTGCTTCGCCGTACTCTTGCTCACTCGGAATCGTGCTCGTCATTATATGTTTTATTCACAGCCCGCTGCCTTATTCCGGCTAATTTCCATCCAGAAGCGTCTGAGCAGGGTCTTGATTACGCTCCATAACAAAGTGAAAGGAAGCTGTGATAAACACTGCCGGCCCCCCTGCTGACAATCATTATCTACATTCTCACCATTGTGCCAAAGGTCACGCTGATTTCCACAGCCGCGCACACAGATACACACATGCGCACGCTCGCAATTCTCCAAACGGGTCAGCGAGTCAGTTTCTCTTTTTTTCACCTGCTGACAAACAGAGGCTTTTTTCAAGGGAAAATGTATGCAGAGGAAATAAACACCAGCTCTTTAGGTGAATGACGGCTGACAGACTTTTTGTTCCTATTTGTGTAAATATCAACTGGGAAAGAAAACCCATATCTTGTGTGTATATTCGGTGTAAATGTTGTATTTGACAACTGCACACATATTACTTACTTTTCATTTCCTATCACGGTGCCAAGAACCTGCAGGGTGATGCTGGGGCCCAAATTCCCTCTGATTTATATCTGCATTTGCTCACAGACCAGCATCCTGTGGTCTGATACTCGAAGGTTATTTTTGTTTGCTTGAATAAGTAATGAATTTTTCATTCCTGTCTCCTTTAATATGTAATCAAGCTACGCTAGGCTGTGTTTCTTATTCCTGTGGAGGACCTTTCAACATACCTACCAGGCATTTATGGGGAATTTGCATTCGTAATCACACCCTCTTCGCTGTCGCAACAGCTTCAGTGGTTTCTGAAAAGGTGTTAAGACAACTCTGACCCTGAGAGACATCAAGGACAAGAAAACTGACTATATATGTATATATATGTATATATATGTGTGTGTGTGTTTGTGTGTGTGTGTGTATATATATATATGTACACACACACATACATATACACATACACATACATACATACAAACACATATATCTATATCTATCTATCTATCTATCTATATATAGTCAGTTTTCTACACACACAAAGATGCCTAGAGTGCTAGAAATAGCATTTTCAAGAGGTTTTATTACCATAAATAGAGCTGTCCAATAATCAGAAAAATGTATAATCCCGAATTTGCAACTGCACTTAGGCAATGCTGTTGACTGCAGCCACAAGGCGAGAAAGAGAGAGACGGAGGGAGGGAGAAAGAGAGAGAGTGAGTGTGTGCATGTGTGGCATGCTATGTGGGGCATTTCATAGAGGTAAGGTAAATGAGCAAGGAAGGCCTGGGCGCTGCTCGATCTGATCACATGCACACTCTATCATCTTCCTGTGCTCAACACCTAACAAGGATGTGTGCTCTGCTTCCTCAAAGCAGGTTGCAGGAATCCCAGAGGTCCCTCCAGCGCTAGGGTGGTCCCTGGTGTACGTGTCTGTGCGTGCGTGTGTGTGTGTGTGAAAATGTGCACGTGTGGAGGAATGTCTGTGTTTGTCCTTACCTGGATCCATGCCAGTACATGTGGGTATATGTGTATGTATGTGCATGCATCTGATTGTGTGTGTGTGTGTGTGTACCTGTGCATGTGTGTGTGTGTGTGTGTGTGAGTGTTCCAGGGTGGAGAAGAAACTCTACTAATAGCTCTGTCGTCTCTGTGGGCTCTCTTCCAGGCTCGGCCGACCTTGAGCGGGGGGCTCTTAAAAGATGACATGCCCAGGCTTTCCTCGCGCTCTGCCCCGAAGTTGGAGAAATATCGTCTAAACCCTTCCATTAATCATGCAACTCCTGGGTCATTAAACACCCCAAATCGCCTGCTGCACCATCTACCTTTACAGACATGCTATCTCCCCACAATAGCCAGGAGCTGTGACATTGCTCCTTAATAACAGCCACACACGTCCCTCCCTCCCTCCCTTGCCACCCGAACTCTGTTTGGAAGTGAGTTCCTCTGCTGCGCGTGAGCATCGTGCCACGAACGCAGAGGGATGCATCTAAATCAGCCGATAATCAAACGGACAGGAGCCTCAACCGGCTGCCCGTGGTCTCTCTTCTTGCTTGTTTCATTCATGGCAAGCTGCACGTGCTTTCACATTCGTTGTTTACGACGATCAGATAACTTTATGTGCAGAGCATGGTGACATGGGCAGCAGTGCAACGCCGGCTCACTGCACCATGGGAAAAGTTCAGTCAGCGAAATGTCCATTCAGGTAAAAAAAATTGGGCATTTCTTCTCTTCCTGGTGGGTAATGTTATCAGAAATAGCCCTAAAATATATACATATATTAATTCATTAGTACTGATATATTTTTTTAATTTTCTACTGCCTTTTTATCATCTTTATCTTTCAACATCCTTCTTTTTTCGTCATCTGTTCTACTGTTATTTTGCTTTCTCATCATTTTTGCTTTTAGTCTGCTAACTACTATGTATCATTATTATTATTACTGTGATTGTGGTTGTTATTGCTGCCAGCTCAACATAAAGAAAATTAAAAAAAACATACAAAAATTAGATCTCCATAAACAAACAGCATTAAACAAGGACAAGGTGGTCGCATTTTGGTGGTGTTTTTTTTTTCATACCTTCCTAACACTTCACTGGGCTATACGGTATATGATTTTGGTATATGTATTTGTGTAAATTGAAAAAGAAAAAAAAAACAACCCTGATCTGGTGATAGAAGTTGTTGTAGCATGTATAACACTGTCTAGCAGTTGTCTATTGTGTCCAGTGTAGTCTATTTAGACAAGTCTTACTAGGTTTCAATTCAATTCAATTTTATTTGTATAGCATCCAATCATAACAGAAGTTATCTCAAGGCACTTTAGAGAAACCCAGCAGATATGGGTCAATACTTATAGTCTGCAGAATAATGAATAGATTGGAAAAATAGAAGAAGTGGGGCTGAACAGATGATGTGCAGGTGGTGGCAGCAGACTGGCAGTTGAATAAAATCATGTGACCAATAAAAGGCTTTTGTATTTGGAAGAAATAAACTCAAGATAAAAGTTGTATGTGGCAATCATCAGGACTAAACCCAAAATACTCCCAAACAGGGGCAGTAGCATCTTCTTTTGTACTTGTCCTATAAAATCATCCCCACCGCTCACAGTTGACATCTTTCTCAGCTCATGTTGCACCAGTGGAGACTGACCTCTGGTGGCAGCTGCTGTGCACTACAATACATCACCTCAATACAGCCTCTCTATACCACTTTGTTAGAAAGAAAAGTGTCTGTATTTTTGATGGTATTGGTAAAAACGTACCTTTGGGATTTTTAAATATCCTGGTACACTGTAATACCTTGATACCATTCAAGCCCAGTCGCACTTGGTCTGTATGTCAAAAAGGTTCAAGGGAGGGAATAGCTGGACACCAGCCAAAATAATTATTTTATGTAAATTCACTGATAGTCAGCGGCCTATAGGAAAAGCAAATTGGCCTTCCTAAAGGTCTCAAGGCTGGAGGTTATTGCAACCAAATGCAGCACACAACTTCATTTATGCCCTTTTCCACAGGACACAGAACACTGTTTTACAGCAAAAACTTTAAAATAGTTATCTATTTATAAAAGTTAACAGTTGGATTTTAGCAGCCTTTTATATGGCACATGTCAAATTGCTCCCAGAAGGTGTTAAAAAATTGTATTATAAAGATGTTATAAAGAGGCACAGGATGACATTTGGAGTTTTACAGGTCAAATTTGCAAAGATCACTTCAAATATGTTAATTAAAACACTAAGACTTGTGTACTTTTATTGATGTAGGAGAAAATATGTCCAGCCTCGTTCATTTTGAGCACCCAGGTCTGGAAGCAGCTCGCGAGAGCGCTGTCTCGCTTCCTTCCTGTGATTTTGTGGCCGTCACAGAGAGGTGGTAAGAGGGTTGATAGTGTTTTTCCATGTTGCTATAATGCAATATGAAACCTAATTGGATTATCATGACCACAAGTCTTCTTTCCCTTTCAAGCAGGCTTCACCATGCAATTATACTTAATTATTTAGCAGAGAATGTGCACAGCGCCAGGCAACAGGCGTGAACAGAATAGTGGGATAGGCTGGCTAGCCGGTGGGTGATGGGGAGTTAGCGAGCAACAGGGGTGACATGTGGTTTATGGATGACTTCTTCAGGGGCTCACAGGGAGCCTCTGTCTACACACAGCCTCTCAAGGGCTGAATTAGCCCCCTGATCCGCTAATCAATTTGGAGAGGGAGGAAAAATTAACACAGGTTTTCCCAGTCGGAGTCAAGGAGGAAATATATCCCTCCTGGTGCTTATAATTTGCTGTCTGTGAAAGAGATGCCAATATAAAAAGCACCCCATTTGTGTCATAGTAATATTGCTGTATAATATAAAACCCTCAGTTGAAACCCTCCGTTCCGACGCTTCCTGTATTTGCTGCAAAGAAAATGTGAATCAAATCTTTGGCAGAGAAATAGATCATCCTAGAGGTTATTGATCACACTCTCGGGGCTTTGTGATCAGTTTGAAAACACATTTGAGCATTGTCAGTGACCTGTATAAATCATATCCTACAGCATATTTATGGTATTGCTTCTCCATAATGAAATATTCAAATGCAGCCATGCAGCCTCCAGGACGATGAAACAGGTAAGTCTGTAATGATAGCATAACGGCCTGGGAGGAATAAATGGGATTCACAGGAAATGAATCAGAGTCCAGGACTCTAAGACTGACTGATGAGGGCTGAAAGTGGGTCAAAACCACAGGTTGGTTGGCTGCACAACTGGGCTGAGACACAACGCCCAGGGCAATCAGGCATCAGAAGATAGGCTGTCCCTGCTCTCAGCCATTATAACCGCATATCCTGAGATCAATTATAGATTGTGGCTCACCGAGATCTGACTTTTGTTTATGATGATAAAAGCGAACCTCTTTTTTGAGGTATGGCTGTTCCTAAGTGTCCAACCTTGGATCATTCAAAACCACATTTGAATTCAAACGGTCTGTCCCCATTAAAACAAAGGAAGTGTCAGGGGAAAATCAATTTAGGCACCTTTGACTAAGTTCAGAAATTTCCAGTAAGTCATTCATATTTTAATCACCCGAGCCCAGCAATTAATCATCGAGCTGTTTAGGTGGATAGCAATGAATATTCAGCTACCTACTGGGGTCTTTCACACGACCCTTCTTTTCCCCTCATCTTAATTATATTCCGCTCTGTACCTGGTGGTGGAACAGTGCCTGTTTGCCTTGCTCACCCAGCCTCCCCTTAACAGTCATTAAGAAAAATGACACAAGCACAAGTAGTGAAAGTACCTCAGTATGCAGAAATTAGTTTAAAGGCAGACGCCATGCAGCCTGCTGGAATGAAATCCCCTCTACCTGTTCTCGCTCAGCCCAGAGAGTCATAAATCACCCTGCGCTATTTCCTGACTGGTGAGAATCAGAGCATTCTGTCTTTGAAAGTGTGGGACTGGGACACTCCAGCTGCATGACTGCTCCAACCTGCCCTTTGAAATTTTCATGCACATGGCTCTCTGTTGATAATGGGATACTGGAAGTTAGCATAACAATGAAGGGAAAAGTTAGTGCTTCGGCCGCAAAGGTGCTACCTCCAATGCACAGTAGGCGTGCAGCGCTGTCCTTTCAAAAAGAGGCTGGACCACTGTTTAAATCTGACCTTTAAAGTTTCACTTTTTTGATTTTGGACTATTGAAAAAGACCACAAAAGAGCCAATTCTCAAGACACTCCATTCACTGAACACTGAAATTCAGCTCTTCCTTTGACAGCTAATGTATATTTGACAGACAGTGGGAACAATGCAAAGCAAATGAACATACATGCTGTCGTGGTAGAGGCTCACTAAACTGTTGTGTGACCAATCTGTAGTATCTTAATTGTGCTTTTAATGCTGCAGAATGGCCTCAACCAGGACAAAAAGAAAACATCATGCTGGTCCCATTTTCACCATCACGCACTGGCTTCCAGGTAATTTTAGAACTGATAGTAAATTCACTGATTACTTCCAAAGCAACAAATTGCCTGGTGCCAGTTTTATATCAGGGCGGTTATCTCCTTATGTGCAAAAGTGTAATTTACTGTCCGTGCAAAACATTTGCTTTTGGTCACTGAAAACACAACTTTTGGAACATGCTCGCTAGAGGGGGAAAAAAAACGCTTTCCTTTGTTGCTTCACTTTGATCAGTGAAAATGACACCACTTGATAAAACATCACCACTACCACTTTGCTGCTTTGCACATGCTCATAGTGGAGATGCTGACCTCACATGGCGGATGGCAGACTCCATTTATTTATTTAAACAATTTGTCTCTCAGAGCTTTACCTGATTTCCCATCCATATGAATGACTCCCCCTTGTTTTTACCTTCTGACTTCATTTTATGCACAGTTTTTGGACATTGGACGTCTCCGTATCTGGAGAGGCTATGTATGTAGCCTCAGACAAAGCCTTTGCAGTCAAAACTCTTGACTGTTCCAATGGAAAGAATGGACAGGTGGACCCAATTTGAGAGACAGAGGCAAGACTTAGGTTTTTAGAGTCTTTCCTGGGTGGTTGCAGACGAGTTAACAGGTAGTACAGGCTGGGTCGGTAGGCAAACAGACCACTGACAGTGGTAGAGGTGTCTGACAGATAAAACTGTCAGATACCTCTTTCGTTATCTGACAGCAGAGAGATGAGCAGACAAACTGACAAAACTACAGTCTAAAGTGGGAGCTGAAATCAAGAAGAACAAACTGGGAGCTGGGTTAAACAGTCAGAGCTGGTCGGTGACAGATACAAGGATGTTCGACGAAAACCTGGCAAACAATAAAGACACAGACAGTGAAATACACACAGGGAACTACTGAGGAGATGCGGTACCGGTGTGAAGGGGGCAGAGGCAGAATTTTGTAGGGGACGCGCAGGAGTGGCTCAGGGAAGGTGAAATGAAGAGCAGGGCAGACGAGGCAAACGCAGGGCAGATGTGCTGGGGAAGGGGGCTGGATTACAGGATCACAGGAGGGACATCCAGAGCACACACATACTACCAAAACATAGAAAAGACGAGATAAAAACCATCACCAAACAGAAATCACAGGACTGTGACAGAGATTTCAATCCCCTCTCCGCTCTTGCAGGACAGGCCTTCAAAAAAGAAGCGAAAACCCGCCTCTCCAGTCTCATCTACCCGTAACCTTATCCACCTTACCTCCCCCCGCCTGCCTGAGCTCCTCAGATTCAAGATTCTTTTATTCAACCCACAAGAGGGAATTATGTTTGTTGCAGTGGCAATAAGCGGTCAAAAACAGTGTAAGAACATTTATTTATTTAAAACTTGCCTTGAGCCTGGCAAAACACCATCTATATGGCTTTTAGGTCCAATAAATTCACCAAAATCCCAAAGTGTGGACCCGAGGGTGCCATTAAATTACACAGGGATCAACATAATGAGCACCGTTTACAAGCTGTATTCCTTTACACTTAATGAGAGGCTCCTGTTGTATCTAGAGAAGGAAGAGCATCAAGGTCATGTCTTGGAGGAATAACTGGCAAAAGTAAAAAAAAAAAAATTGTAGGATATAATTTTCCAAACCTACTGTAAACTGTTTTAAGCTTATTGTCCTGTGCTTGATTATACTGCCGGGCTTAGGGGCCGTAGACATATGTCTGTGTGTGGATCAGTGCAAAACAATGCCATACAATATTTTCTGGGTATGCACAAATATGCAAGAAGGTTTGGGGGACATGGGATGGGAATCATGCGACGCTCACTGACAATGTATAGACTAAACCAAAACTGTGTATTTTCACAATGATAAAAACTGAATATGGTACAGGGAATTATGTTGTCTAAAAGGTCAGGGTCTCTGTGTGCCCAGCTGACAGTGGACCGTATGTTAGGTGGATTTGTCTAATATGTTGTCTGAATGAAATAGAAAATGAGTTCTATTTTGTTTTCTGTCATCCTTTTTATTGTGAAGTGTGTGATGCTTTGTTTCATCAGATAAAAATAGGTAATGGTTTTGTAAATAGAGATGATGCACAAAGACTGAGTCGGCTAACATAGAAAGTAGCCAGTAATCTGGATAAAACCTGGGAGAGGACAAGCAAAAGTCGTAGACATGTGACGGCTCTTGTGTGTACAGTGAATTATTTTGTGTGTGTGTGTGTGTGTGTGTGTGTGTTTCTTTTCAAACCTTTCCCACGTGTAAAATATCATCATCATATACGCAATTCTGGAAGATGTTTGTTTTTTTAAAAAAATGGTGTCTTGTAATCCCAAGTGAATGAGCCAAATGTTTGGCAGGACACAGAAATAAAAAATCATCTACCTATAAAATATCTTATGTAAAGCAGAAATATACTGCAGTAATAAAATCATATCATTCACTGTAACCCTCATCCCATTTACAGTCCACAACTGTTCACATCCATTTCCTTGTACTGTGACCTTCAGCCTTTGAAAGGGTCTTCCAATTAAATGCATTATTCTGAATATGCATTCAGATAATCCCTGCGTTTGTGTTACAACTATTAATTCTATTCATCTTTGCTGGCCATTGTCTGCATGTTTGCGCTGCCTGTGCTGCACATCTGAATTATGCACTTGTCTGTTTGTTATTCTTTTTAGTTGTGAAGCATTTTGTAGTTTTAATAGGAAATGTTTTTTTTTTTTTTTAAAGAGACATATAAATGTATTATTATTTATTATGAATATGATTGAATAGCCTTAACATTTTCTGCTTTCACAATATATTCACACAACATTCCATAAGGACTTATTTCACATGCAGCACATTGTTTAGGGATCCACTATTTTAGAGTAAATATCAAATAGTGATAATTACCAGGGCAGCTTTATAGAAAGCCTGTGGACAAACAGGTGTGCATTCATTTTCAGTGCAAGCTGTGGGATTTATTAACGAAACAAACTTAATGAGGAGATATCCATAACTACATGCATGCTCAAATAATCTCCTGCACGCCGTATGTGTGTAAAATGGCACGTGTGCTGTGGTTCCTGCCCAATAATAATGTTTCTAAAACTGAGCCTTAATAGAACTACAGCAATCGAAGAGCACTTGACCTTTAGAAATGAAAAATATACAGAATGACTTGGCGTTTAAGTCACAGGGAGGTACATTTGAGCCATTCTGGGACTTAATAATGCTTACCTTGTGTTGTGGTCCGGCCTGGGCGTTTCATTATTTGACCTGGCTATTCAGTGAGGAGGGAAGATGTAACGCTTGTGACTAAACTGCTTCACGATGATTGATTAAGTCCTAACATTTGTGGCAGTGCTGAAACTGCCTTCATTATGACGCCTTATGTTCCCGCGTAACGATGCACAACAACGTATTCGGGACACAGTGTCAGGTTTTGGCAAGGAACTGCTTTCAGAGGCCATGCCAATTTTTCTGCTCCATGATGATGATTCATAACTTCTTTTAATTATTAGCACGGTCGCTTCTCACTGTATAGTGCTAACTCATCTGCCATATAACGTCCCTTTTCTCTCTTTATTTGCAAGTTTGTCTCATCCACTAAAGTTTTGCGAGTTTAGGTTTAGTGCTAAATGATTTCTTCTTGTTTTCTTGGAAGAATAAATAAGATTAATATGGGGACTGGTTGAGAGGTGTGGACATCAGGTATTCCAAGTCAAGACAAAAAAACATCCTCATGCATCAAGATTGACTATCCTTACTCTCATCAGCTGTGCAGTTAAAGTTGCGATTAGGTGTATTTTCGCACATAGCTTTGCTCACTGTTAACATATGAGGGATGGTTATCGATCCCCACTCGGCTCAGAGAGAGTTGGATGACTCAGACGAGTGGTGGCAGAACATCTTTCACAAGATAAGATGTCCTCGTGGATCGATGCGCGAGCACGCCAGTAACATACATCATCATTTTCCCAAAGAGGACGAAAAGTGTGTCACTGACAAATCTAATGACTAAGCAGATATGCAGAGATAACAACTAACAATTATTTGTGAGGAAGGATCCTTTTTCACACTCATGAGAAAATGATGAGTCATTTTCTATCCATACAATCACATGAGAATCATCCAGCGGTGGTGTTTTGCTGCAAGCACTATTAATCCATAATGCATTTATGTTGCTGCAAATATATGTGACTTCCACTCAAGAGTCCTGTGGGTAAAACACAGTTAATTGTATGTACAGGCATTTTTTTTTTTTTTTTTGTGATGAAAGGTTGCCATTACTTAAACATAGAGGAGAGTTAGCAGAAACAGCGAGGTATAACCTGTTGGTAATGCATGCATAATGAACATGTAAGTAGACTATATCAAAGGCATGCAAAATTAGCATTGCAGGGTAATGCATCTGCATTAGAGTGATGCGGTGGTAATGGATTTCCTCATTTAAAATTAATGAACTTCCAACTGAAAGTAATTTATTTCATACATCAGCGGTGATTGATGGGCTGAACAGAAACACTCCAACTAAGATGCAGCAGGACCATGAGGTCTGGTCACTGTGCACGTACAAGCAATATGCAGCTGCTGGGCGAAAACCTTCTATCTGTGAAATAACAACTTTTCAGGAACTGAGAAAAACAACTCGACAACCATGTATTTTTGAGCGTCTTATTGGTTTTGAAAATATTTCATAGACCCAAAGGTTGCAGGGGTTTTTGAAAGCCACCCAGGAGCAGATAATCCTTCAAGTGAAGTTAAAGCGTGAGAATCAAAGGTGGACTTAACTTTTCCACCTGACACCGACCAACACTATTTAATTATTCATCAACAAGGGGCAAACATAACAGCTGAATAAAACTACAACTTTTGAGTGCAGAGACCTATAGCTTCAAAATAAAATTAGGATTTTTTTTTTTAAATGATCAATAGTGCAGCCATTCATCATAAAATTTCAGATTTCTGTGCATGCAGTTGATGTGTGCAGGCAAACTTTGTCACACACACACACACACACACACTGCATTTGTGACAGATCAGTTTGCAGCTGCATCAAACCTGTCTGTTTCTCTCAAGATTTTGCATGCATTTTTTCTCTGATTAATAAAATGCTATGTATCTTTCTCGTTATAAATCACAATCTATCTTAAACTGAGTGCAGATAAAGACCCTCTGCGTCCAGATGTCTGCAACCTGTTTGGGCAAAACTCAGTCCACATCAGACTACTTTTTAGCTGAATAGCTTATTAGAATGAATTACACTTCCATACATTTTGGCATTTTCTGCTTTATTTTGACAGTCACAGTAGAGATAGACAGGAAGGATGGGGGGAGAGAGAGGATGTGAACTGTACTCAATAAAATGGCAAATGCAAAACTGTAGATTTTCAATGCTCACAAACTTACAAGCCTCTTTTTTTATATTTCTTCACATGACCCACTGGCGGAATAATTAGAACAGCCCACATTTTCCATACAACTTCTCATTGGACTTATTTGCTCCTGATATGAAAATGACAATGTTAAGACGTCAGGACAATGATAACACGCGAAAGCCCTTCCCTGAAGAAATGCCAGCTGCAAAATTACATGGCTGACGGTTCACCCGCGCGTCCTTCAAACTTCCAATTTGTAGGTTCACAAATAAAGTCTTTAACAAATAACAAAAAGAGCACAAAGTCAAGTCAGTATCCCTCTCAGATGTAACAGTGGGGCATTGATCTGTCCCAATATGACAGCCCCGAAATGAAAAGGCCCAGAATAAGCTGCTTACATGCACTATTGCTGCTGTTGATTAAACAGGAATTAACACACAGTGGCTTGCGACTCTCCAGAAGAACATTTCAGCAGCCAACGTTTTAAGAGCCACTGAGGATCTCCAGACAGCAATTTAGCGCTTTAGCTCCCCTGGCCACACTGGCTGAGAAATTACGGAGCCGGGCCGCTGGAGACAGAAACATTAAAGGAGGCTCCTCAGAGCACCTCTTTGGCTGCCAAGGAGAGCCTGTCTGCCTTGGTGGAGAACTTGAAAATAAGTTCTCACATATCCAGTCACGTTAGCACCGTCTAGTTTGCCGAACATGCCAGATGAAGCGGGCTGAAAGAGGACTGATGTTTAAAATTGGGCCTTTTGCTATCACTCGTGCATCATGTGGTGTTAGCCCCGCCTGTGGGCTGTGGCCACGGCCCAAGTGACCGAGCAAGGTCACCTCTTTGATAGGAACGTTCACTTCGCTATGCATAAAGGTCACTTTTTTATCCCACAGAAACTCGTTGCTGAGAAAGGGAAATTTGTCAGAAAGGTTTCTCATGACACAGAAATGACTTCAGGTTAGGGTTCAGGTTCAGAGTCGAGTGATGTTATTCACACCCCGAGAGGAAAAAAATAATGAGAACCTACATATATCCCTTTAAAGGGGAGAAAGACTGCGGCTCCTTAAAAGTCTTAAAATGATTCAAAATCATCTCTAAAATTACTTCTATTGGCTCCTAAGTCCTTAAATAGCCTTTATTTTTTTATTTTTAAGGTGTTAATTTCAGCATAAACATGGATGTATATATAGATATACTTGTATATTATATGCATATGTATTGTATATGCATTCATCAGAGCCAAAATTTCTTTAAAACAAACAAACAAACAAAAAAACAACAACACAGGGCTAAATATGTAGTACTTATACTTACCTCTACTGTTTATTTGAATGTTTCTTGAAAGGTCTGTAAAAATAATAAATTCCACTCTCTTCTAGTCTTCTCTGTCTTGTACAAAATAGATAGAATGACATTTTTTTAATCACACAATAAATGTGATGGTGGGATGTTATAATCAAACTTGTGCCATTTCCCTCTGTTTATTTATTTATCCCAAATGGGCCAGATAACTTACTTTCGATAGCTTTCTGACATTAAATTTTTACACCAACATATCCAGCCTAATATTGCTCTGAGTGAACCAATAAAGAGGCAGGTGAGAACACATAAAGAACAAGAGCGGCTAGAGACAGTAAGTCATCTCCGCCACGCCACACAATCGCCCCCCCCCGGTCCAACATAACACATCCAGCTGCATCTTTCTGTGATGCTTTGCTATGGAAATATTGCCCAAAATGTCATTTTTGACCTTTGGGCTCCTGTAGCCTTGACCTTTGACTCAGACAATCCAGAATCCATTCAGTTCATCCACTTAAACAAACGGAGGTAAAAACACAACCTCCATCTACTTTTAGCAGCGGAGGTGATTGATAATGAAGACTAATAATGAGTAAATGATTGCTCACAGGTTTTCAGATGTATCTCATGAAGTAGAGTGGAAATATATTTTCACTCAGGATGTGATCAAACACAGGAGGTTTAGGGAGCCGCTGAAGACACAAGTCATCCCTTTTTCTATATTTTACTATTTTACTACAGCAATTTTTACCTCTACAGCTGTGGAATACAGGAGTGGATTACTAGTGTACCCAAGTCAAGTGTTTTTTTTATTTTTATTTTATTTTTTCAGAAGAAATAGCTGATTGTATATTTTTAGTTTTTTGGGGAATTTGGACGTACAGATCATTCATTTTCTCTATTTATGTCATCGCTATCGTTAACTATTCTGATTTAAAATGCTGAAGCGTGTTTGATTTCTGTGTCGCAAGAGTTGTGGCTCTGTTTAGTGTAAAGCAGTACATGAAGAGCAAAACGACAGAACACGTCGGTGTGGAAAAGTAGCACAAATGTGTGTGTGGCCCCACTGTGAAAGTGTCGGACAGTTGTGTGCGCGCCGATCAGGATTAAATAGAGGAGGAACATGCATTCAATCAAAGCGGAGGAATGCGCTACAAACAATACCCATCCACCACAGCAAACAAAAAGCATCCGTATTGGTAGTCAATCAATACCGGGAAGCTTTGAAATGAACACAATAGCTGCAGTGCGAGCGGAGAGCTGGAGGGCTCCGCGCTGATGCTGCTTTGTGCCGTGTCAGCCCGGTTGTTGGATATGTTGTTCATTGTCTTCTTATTTTATTTATTTATTATTATTTTTAAGCGGAGTCTGTTAGCTGAGAAACAAAAGGACATGCTGTTGTCATTTTGTTTTTATTCTCTCATCCTCTCCACCTCTCTCTCTAGCCATCGTGGCCCTGAGCCTTGACCCCCCTCACTGCTGGGTTCTCTGCAATGGTAATCCGGCAGCTGAGGATTATTCTATTGCCACACTTGCTGTAAATCACCCTGGATAACAGCATCAACTAAATGACTGCAGTAAAAATGCAAATTCAGTGCCAGTCAAAGTTAGTGCCATTTCAGTGTTTTTGAGGCGGGGAGGGGAGGAGATTTTATTTCAGGGCTGAATACCATGTGTATATATATATATATATATGATATAAATAATATATAAATATATAATTCTTTGACAGAGC